>PITA01020153.1:0-35661 GCA_004023965.1 Spilogale gracilis
CCTATGCACAATTGTGTCTTCCCAGGCCAATACTATCTGGTAAAACACAATGTGCACCATATATGAAATGTTATATTTTCTAGCAGCCACACTGAATACCAATAATTTCTAGTGAAAATTTAATATTCTACTCCTTTAACCCAATATATTAAAAATATTCTTTCAACATGGAGCCAATAGAAAAATCACAGTGAGCATGCGATGCTGTTGTACTCATACTGAATCTAAAATCTGGTGCGTGTTCTCCACCTCATATGGGATGAGCCACATTTCCAGCGCTCAGTGGCCTCGCGTGTCGAGTGGCCACGTTGGATAGTGGTGGGAGAAGGATGCTGCCTGCTTCTTGGGCGCGGTTTTCAAGTGAGCTGATAGACACAGAGTAGTTAGGACACCGTGAGCACTTAAGCAGGGTTTGCCTTCGTTATTGCCGGTGTTACTGAGACTTGGGAGCTCCAGGGGTGTTGAATGGATGTATGCTGTGCTGAAGCCTCTCTCTCAGACATTTGCAGCATTCTGTGGTTCTTGCTCAAAACTTCCTTGCTTTGCTTCCCTGGCTGTGGTTGGCAAACCTCCCAGCCTCTGCTGGGACCCCAGCCTGGGTCATCGCCATCTTACTTTCCCTGCTCCCATATGGAACCCCAGTGTATGTAGCTGCCCAGAGAGATGGCTGAGGCTCCTGGGAGGAATCCCAGGCATAAATCCTTGTACAAAGCCAAAGGCAGCTTCCTGGCCTTTTCTAAACACTGGGGGAGGTAAGTCTGCTGCCGGGCCGGAGATCCTGCCCCGCCCCCGTCAGGGTCTGGTTCTCCAAGGAGCACAGCTCGCATGCCTATTCCAGAGGGCGAGGCTCTGCCAAGTGCCACGCCAGGTGGAAAATGCCTGTCCCTGCTGCCCTCACACCAGCATCCTGGAGAAGCAGTGGGTTGGAGGGGCCGCAGCTGTGAGCAAAGCGGCTAAGTTGCAGCAGGAGGCTCTGAGCAGGGCCCTGGGATGGGGTTTGAAATGCTGGCTCAGGTCCAAAGCTATGGGACAGAAGATGTAAAGAAGGCGTGTCATTTCTGTTCTCACATTAAAAGGGATGTGCCGTGTCCTGGGATATACTGCCCTGTGGTTGGTCCTAGGAGTGGGGAATGAGGGTGCACGCCACACCCTACATGCATCGTGTGCATACACACACACCAGGGCGATTTGCACACTCAAAGGAGCTGTGATCTCAGACAGGCACGTGCTCACACACCTGTGCCCATCCCCACGTACATTTATACGGGAGGAGGCACATGGGTCTCCCCTGCACACTGACTGCCACAGACCTAATGTGTGCCCAGGAATCCTGGCACATCATTTGTCTATCCAGTCACAGGCTTCTGAGAGTCTTCCCCGACGCAGCCCTGTGGTCACTCCCCAGCAGCAGGGAGCTGGTAGGGCCAAGGTCATGAGACCTGATTAACAGAAGACAGGGAGGCCCGGAGTAGTTAGGGGTCCTGCTGAAGCTGGCACAGCCAGGGGCTGAGCCTGCACCCCGCCTCTCTCTCCTGGATGACTCCACCCCTGCCACCTCGCTTCGCCATGGGTAGGTAGCTGTCCTGCGTCTCCAGCCCGTACAATTTGCAGGAACACAAACTGCGCGCCTCTCATTTCTCAGCAAGTACGTGGACCGGGGAGGCAGCAGGGGTATGGCAAAGCGTGGACCTAGGTTCAAAGTTGACTCTGCTGATCACCAGCTGTGTGACCTTGGACAAATTACTCAACCTCTCTGACCTTCAGTTTCAGCATCTACAAAGAGAGATCACCACATCTGCTTCAGGGTATTGCTATGAGGATTTCAGGAGGTGCTCAATAAATGCTCGTGAATGTCTGTTGGATGATCTGAGGAAGGTCTTATTCACATACCTAGAGAGCACATGGCATGGGACGTGAGAGTACCCACTCAGTGTAGCCCCTTTCTCGTGGTGCAGGGTGGGTACTCTGCACATAGAAGGAAGAATAAAGAGAGGGGAAACCCGGCCATATCTGTAGTCACCTTTATCATAGATCACATTCCTAAGTCGGCTAGGCTGAGTTTCTGAGCTCACTGCCCTGTCCTTCTCAATTTATCTCTTCCTGGTTGGCATCTTGCTCCTTCAGTTATAGAGCCTTCAGATAATATTTCACTGTCCGATAGGGCAAGGCTTCCTTCAGAACGCTACTTCCTCTTGGCAATTCTCACAAACCTTTTCTTCCGTATGAACATCTATAATCATTTTTCCATTAAAACCCCACTGGGCCCCCGAGGGAACTCGCATTCTTATTCTATGTTAGTGAGCAGAGGACGGCCACGCACGGCGTTTGGCTAGAAAGCGAAGCGTTGGTCGCCATCTGTGTCACAGCCCCCGCTGGGGACCTTAGGACGCTCTCCTGCTGGGCTTCATCTGGGAGTGCCTGAATCTGGACACCAGCGTGGGCCGGGTCATGTTGGCCCCCAGAAAAAGTCCTCGGGGTGGGGGGTGGGCTGTACAGAAGAGAGCTGTCCCGTCTCTTCCCAGGAGCCTCCCCTCCAGCCTGCTGTCCTGACCTGTCCAGACCCTGGGCTCCCTTTCTGCATGGCCCCGCGGTTGAGCCTGCGGATCCGGACCTCTCTCTTCCCCAGCACTACCTGCTCTGGGAAGTAACCGGCTGCAGGGTACTAGGGCCCTACCGACAGCTTCTTTCCCCCTTGTCTTCGCTCACACGCCTGCTATCCTACACGTCCCACCCCGCCTCCACCCACCCCTTGTCCCCCCAGCCATAGCAACCCCCAGTAAAGGCTGCCCTGCGTCCTTGTGGTTGCTCCAGTCTGTAGGAAACACTCGGTTTCCCCTCAGCTAGGAAATCTCTACAAGAAAGAGCAGGATTTGGCCGGGGAAAATCTAAATTGGAGCCCTGGCCACTTACTCCTTGTGATAGCCTGGGTTTGCCCTGAGCGTCCGTTTCTTTTTTTCTGTAAAATGAAGTCAGTATCCCTTTCTGCAGCACGGTCGGCACCCACTCCGGGTGGACGCCACACAAGTTTCGGAGGATTTCACAACAAATCACACAGACAGGCTCCCTGCCCTCCTTAATCCCACTATGGCACTTGGAAGAATCTCCATCCGCCAGGTCCGGGGCAACTGGGCTGTGGTCGGCTGCCAGCTCTTAGCCTCAGACCTGGCTGAATCAGAACCCGTGTCTTTGAGCCCATGGATGAGTTGCTTTACTGCTGAACCTCAGCTCCCTCATCCACAAATGGGGCGCATCGATCCCCAAGGAAGCTGTCATTGAGAGTGGGTAAGGAACCCTTCTTACCTCTGGCTCTTGGTTTCACTACTGGCAATAGGCACTGGCTGGGGCCGTGGGGTCTTGGATTCCATTCTTCCCAGATGCCCACTCCCTGCACGCCCTGGGCCTGCCTCTGTACCCACACCAGCAGGCTGGCTGTGTGCTGCCATTCATCTTGCTCCCCTGGCCTCTTGGGGGTACGGATCCTTCCCCTTTCCCTTTGGAGTGCTCTGGGCTACAGAGAGGAGAGAGAGAACCCTCGGTATCCCCTGAAACCGCCGTGTCACGTGCAGGGTCCCACGGCGCACGCTTCCTAAGCTGTAGAGGCCTGTGCCAGCCAAGACATCAGCAGTTGTGGGTGGAAAGCACCCCAAGCAATGTTTGTTCAAGAGAGGCGCTTGTGTTGAAAGCTGGCATTTTCCTTTCCAGGTTCTCTGGGTGTTTTCCACCCCTCTCTGTATAGTGTCCCCAGCACTTGGAGACTCATGTTACAAACCCAAGATTTTACAACTGTCCTGCCAACGTCTTCGCTTAGTGCTGCAGGGGGAGGAGGGACTGGCCCAAGGTCACACGGCCAGCCGGGGCAGAGCTGGGATGGAGTCCAGGTGCCCCACTCCGGCTCCAACAAGCGCCCCTTCCTACCGAGTTTCAGGCACTCGCACCTGAAAGACGGGTGTGGACCAGCAGGGGCCACCACCGGGGGCTTGCTCCTTGCCCCACGACCCCGCACAGCCCCGCTCCTCCCGCCCTGGGCTTAGCTTGTCTCCACACTTGCAGCCCCTCTCGATCTGCCCAGCCACGTAGCAGAACCGGCTGGAGAAAGGGAACCGGGTCCCCTCTGCAAGCCCCTGCAGGGCAGGACTCACCGAGGCCAGGGCGCTGCCCGCGGCTGCTGCTGTCGCTGCTGCCAGCGTCCAGGGCAAGAACCACCTCATGCCTGGAAGTCAGGGGCAAAGGCATCTAGGGAGCAGTCTCTCCGGGGATCCGGCCGCCTCTCCGGGGAGCTGGGCCGAGAGACTGGCCTGGCCCATCAGGAGAAGCTGATATGCCTCTTCCCACAGCCCTGGGGGGGTTTATTAAAGCAAGATCTGACGTCAGAGTTGAGGACAAACCCTGCATTTTCCTCTGAAAAAACTTTTCCTGCCTCTCTCCTTTTTTTTTTTTTTTTTTCCTCTTTCTTCCCTCTGTCCCCACCTCCAGCCCTAGCTTGGCCAGCCTCTCCACTCTGACAGCTCTTAAAGGGAAAGTTACAGGGCTATGATTTCACACCGGGGCAGTAAATTCTCACAGAAGGGGCTGGGGTCATCCTGTCTAGGTATTTCACAAAGGTGGGGAGGGGGAAATCTGGGGAGGGCGCAGGGCGGAGGCAGGGATACTGTTACCCTGGGCAGGCGGGCGGGGGGGAGGGGGGGCTTTGCATGTGCTCCCAGGGGAGGGAAATAAACTCCCTCCCATTGCTTGGCCTGCTCCTACTTCTGGTTTTCATTTGCCATCATTCACTCCCCTCTCCCTGGCGGCAAGCAGAGGAGCATGGCTTTGAGAGCAGCCATCTAGACATGATAGGAATTTACAAATGAACTCAGGTCTGGGGCTTAGGTTCTCATCATGCTTCCAGGATGAATTAAAGCCATGGTGGCCAATTTACAGGCCCTGCCTCTCCCTACCATCATTCCGGGAGACTCTTCTGGTGCCGGCGCTGTCTCCCCATGTCTGGGTGCTCGTTGTCACTGGTGGGTTTGGGTGCTGGACATTGCCACACAGGTGAGGGCTCTCCTCAGGGACCCTGTCTTCCCTTGTCCAGCCCCCTCATCCCTGTGGGGGATCTCCGCAACTGCCCCCTGACTGGCCCCCAGCCTCCCCTCCCGACACCCATGCCCTATGTTTTCTACAGCCTCCCCGAGCCATAAGAGCGAACCTTAGAAAATTGAACCAACATCTCTCCAGGCTACAGCTTCCCTGAGCCTGCTCACTGACTTATGAGGAATCCTCAGTCCTGGCGAGGCATCTGAGACCTCCTGGAACACTTCTCTGTCCATTCTTCCTGTGCTACACTTGGCCATGCTGGCCAGCTTGCTGTTCCTCTCCCACCCCTGCAAGGTTCCATCCCTGTGGTCCTGTAGCCGTCCCTCCCTCTCTTCTCTTTTCCTGCAGCCTCTACAAGGGGAGGTGGACCATATGACTGCTCGGTGTGGTATAGGTTTGTGACCATAGATATGACCCCTCAAGAGGTGACTCTGATGGTCTTTCCATTTATTGACTTAAGGCTAGGTCTCTCTCCTAATTCTGGGCAGTGAGACATAAAGAGAGATCTGCTATGGGCTCCCAGAGAAGATTGAATACGTTGGAAGGAGATAATTCTCTATTCATGCTCTTTTTACCTTGTGTGCAGAGAGTTGATGGCTGGAGCTACAGCAGTCATGTTGGGTATATGAGGCACAAGTTTGAGGATGAAAAGCTAACATGCTAAGGATAGTAGAACAGAAAGAGGAAAAGAGCCTGAGGCTTTGGGATTCTAAGTTGTTACTAAATTAAATCCGAAACAGCTACCTCCAGACTTTTTGTTACATGAGCTAATTCATTGACGTACTGAGTAAGCTGAAATTCGATTTCTTATTCCTTGGTACCAAATGCCTCTTAACCACTACATGGGGCTTTACAAAAATCATGCATGTCAAGTGGCCAAGGAGGGGACATGGTACATGGAGACTGCTTTGTAAATGTGAATCCTTGCTTTCTTCTCATGCATTTACTTGCTGCTCTTCAAAGTAAGTCCCATGAAGCAAGCACAGTCAACAGCTGTCATTAAAGGAATCATGCAAGCTGTTAGGTTCCAAACCAGGTTCAGGGACCCTTTGATGAACACCAAGTACAGACTGGTCCCGTGGTATGAGATATCTGATGATTATAAGGGACACAGAGTGGAAATTCAGAGATGCAAGCCAATTTCAGGGCATACACTAAGTGGCAGGCCTGGGGCTAGAACCCAAGACTCGGAACCCTGACTGACAAGGCAGAGTCAGTATCTGACATTTCCAAGTGAGTGAGCTTGACCTGCCCATGGCTCTCGATATTTTCTGCTAGGAGCCATGCAGAACCCAGAGAATGCTGGATTGTTTTGGGAAATCTGCTGGTGACAGGCAATTGAAACAGTGCTGACCACTTGCACCTCCAGGGGAGCCTCAGATGGCCCAGATGGTCCCACTGGAAGGCACCATCCTTCAGCATCAATGACACCTGGAGAAAGGTGACACTGTGACTCAAGCAGAGTGGTGCCACTTACTGGAGGGCCTTGGCCAACCAACAGTTTCTCTGTAGTTCAGTTTCCTTTGTGTAAAGAAATAGGATTGTGTTAGTACCTACCCAATGGGGTCGTCGGGAGGCCTGCCCGAGACAGGTAAGTCTGTCCTGGCATTTGCAAAAGGCGGCGTCAGCATGGACCAGTATGACCGGGTAGCCCTATGTCCATCCTGTTTCGGGTCTGGCCTCTTGAACGAGCACAGGGTGCGGGCTAGCTGTGTGGCTGGGGTCCGCGTTGGTGGGTGGGAGGTCCGGGGCCGGGCACTTCCCTCACAGGAGCTGGGCAAACTCTAAGCGACTGGCTGGCAGCGACTGGGACTCTAGCTGCCATTCATGGGGCATCCAGCACGTCAGAAATGCTCCCTGTCCCACCGAGTCCTCCTCTCAGTTCCTGTTCTGGTACAGCCCCATCCTGCAGATGAGGAAACTGAGGTCTGGGGAGATTAAGTACCGCGTGGCAGTGGAATCGTGATTGGAGCTCAGACCTGAGCAGCACCAAAACAAGGCTTTCTTCAAACAGACCAAGTGCGGAACAGATAAATGAGTTGATGCAGGAATGAATGAACATGGTAGATGGACAGACGAACCGCAGGTGGAGGGATGCGTGGGGAGATGAGTCCATTGTCTGGAACGTTCCAGTTTCCAGGTTTTCCCAGGCTGGGCTCCACATCTTCATTTTCCGCATCCATGTCTCCTTTCCCTGACCCCTCTGCTGACACAGGTCCTGGTGGTTCTCATAGATGATGAGGTCCAAGGGCAAGACACTGCCCCCCTCGTCCTTCTCTCTATACTGTCCCCATGGCCGCTGCACAGAACCCGGCAGAGCGCGTGCCCGAGACACACTGTGAGTGAGCAGCCTGGTGAATGAATGGAGCAGGTGAAGAGGGGCCGAGCGGTTGTATGGGCAATGAGGGAAGGAAGGAGTTAAGGGGGAAGGAAGGCTGGTGTGAGGGAGGGAGGGAGGGAAGGAAGGAGGGAAGGAGGAAAGGTGGGGAGGAGGGAGGGAGGGAGGAAGGGAGGGAGGAGAGGAGGGCAAGAGGGAAGGAGGGAGGACCACACAGGATTCCATCTGCATGTAACATCCCCTCACTCCACTCTCCCGTCTCTGTGCCTCTCCCCACCCCCAACTCCAATAACAAGGACTTCCACCCTCGAACTCATGTTGTCCCTGTGTATCTTTGTAAATACTTAGTGAGGGTTTTGATTTAATAATCATGTATGAAGCATGAACTATGTGCTGAGCTCTCCTCTGAGTACCATACAGGGAAGGGGGTGCTGCTTTCATCCTTCTTTATATTTTGGGAAGTTGAGGCACAGAGAGCTGAAGGGTCTGCAAGTAAGTCACAGCGCAGTCAAGAGTGGAGTGTCGTTCTGGCCTGGGGTGCTTATGAGCTCTTCCTGTAGAAGGGTGGTCTGTGGCCCCCTGCAGCCTCCTTCTAGCTCCCGTTTCCCACTCACTTCTGTGGTTTTTCCTCCATTCCTTCTTTCTGGTGTGTGGCTTTTGCCATTCCTCAGTTTCCCCAGTGTGCGATCTTTAGGTTCTGCTTCATCCCATCACCCCCATGAGGGGCCATCATGTGACCTCCAGCTCCCGCCCAGCAGGTCCACACAGGTCCCCTTATGGGCCAGTGAGGGGTTTCTGTGCGATTCAGGCCTCCCTGGTAGTTGTCACTGTAGCTGATGCCGTTCCTGTGTAGCTAATGCACAGGCCTGGGTGGGACCATGCCTCCTGCTGTTCACCTGCTGTGTGGGGCTTCTCCGGTTTGCACGCTGGTTTCTCTGCCTTAAACACGGGCATGAGGGAGGTACTGATCGCTCTGAACTGTTTACCTGACATAGTCAGGGCTGTGTGAGGGTGTGTTCGACCAGCTGATCACATGGTCAGGGCTCCATAGCACCCCTCGTTGTAATGAATGTTTTCCCTCGGCCTCTGCAGGGAGCACAGAGCAGGGTCTGCACAAAGTCGGCTCTGTGACCTGCACCCAGGCCTGATACACGGCAGCGCTGCACACATGTGTGGTGCAGGATAGGGGAGGCTGCACGGGGCAGGCTTTGGCTGGAGCCCCATTACCAGAAGCCTCCACTTCTGCCTCTCCCAGGGTCTCTGTCTCCAGCTGCTTGCATGTTCTCTATTAGCCCGAGCCTGCTTCCAGGAGCTTCCTCCACCAGACCTCCCGAGCTGTAAATACATTCCAAGGAGGGGCTGGAGGAGGGGGCTCGAGAACAGAGGCTATTTGAGAGAATTCCTAGGCCAAACAGTAAGGCTGTCCTGACCAGAACCAGACCCACAGAAGATTCCAGACGCTCGGGACCAGGCGCCCAGGAAGCCCCAGGTCTGCTCACAGCCTCTTTGTTGTTTGTTTGTCCCATGAATGAGCACAGATCTCACATTGCACAGGCGACAGGATGGGGCTCCTCAGACCCGCACAACGCACCCCTGCCTGGGAGGCAGAGGCCAGTTGTCCTGCGGAAAGCAGAGGAGGAGGAGGTGGGTCTGTCGTGCTTTCTTGGGGACCCAGGTGGGGGCTCTGCTCCCCTCCTGGGCCCCAAGCAAGAATGGAAGAACCCCTGAAGGGGTGACCCTTGGCTCCAGGACTGCCTAGATCCCAAGGGGTCAAGGTAAACCCCCTCGTGCTCAGCCAGAGCACCAAGCCTGCTCCAGGAGGCTGGAGTCATGGGCGGCGCCCGGATGGCTCCCCTGCTTACTCCTTGGTTCTCGAGCCAGGACTGACTCGGGCAGGAGAACACCTCTAGCGTCAGCCTTGGCCAGAGGTGGGGACCCTCAGGACCCCTCGTGTCTCAGCTGGGAAGGCAGAGGGGAAAAGCAAGAGCACTGGGGTCAGGCAAGTCTACACCAAACTCTCCCTTTGTTCTGTATCAGGTGGCAGATCTTGGGGAAGCCAGTTCTAGTCTCGGAGCCTCAGTTTTCCTGTCCATAAAATGGGGGTAATGATCATATCTACCTCCTAGGGTCATGGTGGAGACTAAATTAGTGCTCAGTCCATGGTAAAGGCTGAATTCGTGCTTATGATTAATATGCTTTTTGCTCGTCATCATAGAGAGTCTGCCTGTGTCCCTGTCACCCTGAGCAACCCCTGAGCCTCCTCTCCTCAGCATGGCTGGGGGTTGGGACCCAGTATCCCTAGCTCTTCTCTGTCCCTGCCTCCCTCAGTAAAATCCCACAGTCTTCCCAGTGGTGTGTGGGCGTCTGTCGGACTCTTGGATGAAAATGAGCAGGGGAGTGGGGGAGGCAGGTGCTGATGAGGAAAGACAGATGGAAACACCGGGACAGGGACAGCAGTGCCTCCCAGGCTGACTGGATCCTAAACCCCTGGCGGCATTTCGGAGATTTCTTCTAAAGGGCTGGCAGGGTCCTTCTGCTGAAACCCCTTGAATGCAAACACAAATGTGCCCTGAACTTGCCCACTCCGAGACCCCTTCCTGCCGGGACCCACAGGAGGTCTGGGAGTCCTTGTCGGGCAGCATCCATACCATCTCCCTCCTGGGACTCCCAGCGGTCTGGGTGGCAGCTGCTGCAGGCGGGAGCAGAGCTGGGAGCAGCGGCTCTCCCAGGACCACACCACACCTTCCCATCTCTGCCCCTCTGAGCCGACCCTGTGCCTTGGATGCAGCAGTCACTCCTGAGGTGGTCGTTATAAAAAGAAACCTTCTTCTCCCTCCTCCCAAAGGACAATGCTATCTACCGCAGGGGATTTACGGGAGTCTTAAATCAAAGAACATTCATGACTCTCTGTCTGGGATCCCTGTGAGTGCTGGCGACATGGGTTACTTCTCTGTGTTGGTTTCTTCACCTATGCCCTCCCTACGCTTTTTGTTTTGTTTTGTTTTTTAAGACTTTAGTTTCTTAGTTTTAGGTGTAAAATAAAGTTGAGAGAAAGATACAGAGATTTCCCATGTGCCCGCCCCCCGTACACGACTCAACCTCCCCACCATCAGCCACCCAGCACAACGGCCCGTTTTCCACCAGGGATAAGCTGACGCTGACTCATGATCATCACCCAACGTCCACAGGCACGCAGGGCTCTTTCTTGATGTTGTACGAGCCACATATGTGGGCAAGACACGCAGTGACGTGCATCCCTTAAAATACCCTCAGGTTTCTCACCACCCTAAAACTCCTCTGTGCTCCATGGGCTCACCTCCCCTCACACCAACCCGCGTGGCAACCGCTGATCTTTTTGCTGTGTCCATAGTGTTGCATTTTTCAGAGCGTTATGTAGTTGAAATCATGCAGTAGCTAGCCCCCTAGCCTTTTCAGATCAGCTTCTCCCACTTTGTGATATGTTCTGAAGATTCCTCTAGGTCTCTTTATGCCTTGAGAGCTCGTGTCTCGTTAGCGCAGAATAATATTCCATTCTCTGTGTCGACCACATGGTGTTTATCGGTCCTCCTCCTGCAGGATGGCTGGGTTGCTTCCAAGTTTGGCAGCTACGGATCAAGCTGCAATAAACATCTGTGTGTGAGTTTTTGTGCAGACTTAAGTTCTCAGCAACTTTTGGGAAATATCAAGGGACCCAACTGTTGGATCTATGGAAGGAGTATGTTTCTTTTTGTAAGACGCGCCCAAATTGTCTTCCAAAGTGGCTGCTCCATTTTGCATGCCCAGCATCAGTGAGTGTGAGCTCCTGTTGCCCCGCCTCCTCGCCTGCTGTTGGTGCTATCATTGTTCTGGGTTTGGGCCATTCTAATAGGTGTGTACCTGCTCCTCGCTATTGTTTCAATCTCCTCATGTTTTATTCGGTACCTCAGAGCCACTGGATGAAGCTAACATCATCCCTATTTTACTGAAGCAGAAACAGGCTCACAGAGGTGAGTAAAGGGATCAAAGTCACGAGATGGGTGGAGCTGGGGCTTGGACCCCAGGATGCTGGGGTCCTTACCCACACTGATGCCTCTCTGAGCGAGGGGCGCATGAAGATCCAGATCTCCTGCATGGTCGAGGAGGAAAGTGGAGTGGTCTGGAGCCCTGGGCAGGCTTGGTGAGAAAAGTGGGTGCTCGCTGAGCAGTGGGGGCTGTGCTGGGGTGGGTGGCAGTCAGCAGGAAGGGCGTGGCTTCTGGGTCGGAAGCAGTGGGCTGTCTGATCGCAGAAAGAAGCATAACGTCACCCTTGTCCTTGGCACTGAGGCTTTTCAAGCCTGTGAAGGAGCCTCAGAGAAATGGGTGCAAAGCCAGCCTGCAGGGGATACCCCAGCCTCTATGCTGAGCCGGGGCGGGCAGGGGGGAGCTAGGTTGGGCCAGTGACGGGCTGGTCTGTCTTCGTTCTTGAGCTCCTGGGCATCTGGCCAGCCTCAGATACCGCCCAGTGTGGCCTGGACATTCTCAAAAGTCACTGCACATGGAATTCACTTTTAAAAATGTACAGATTCCCAGGACTGCGACCCTCAGGTTCTGAGTCAGTGCATCTGGGAAAGGCTGCAAATTTTCTTTTAAACAAACACTTCCTGGTAAGTCTGCAGGAGGGTTTCCCTGGAGCCTGCTTTGAGAAACAGGGCAGAGTAAGCAAGCATGGATTCAGGTCCTGCCAGCATTTCGTCGTGGAAGAACTGTTTACATTCTCCTAGCCTCTTATTTCTCATCCATATAATGGGCTGGTGATGTTCTCTGTTGGGAGTTGCGAGGTTGGCATGGAGCCATTTTGTTAGCATGCCAGGGCTCCTCCCCGATGACCAGAGCCTGGGTAGCTGAAATCAGCAGACACTTATGCTCTCAGAGTTCTGGAGGTCTCTGGCTAGCCTGTTTCTAACGCAGAGTCCTTCCGTGCCTTCTCCGGCTTCTGGTGGCCCCAGGCCTCCCTTGGCTTCTGGCTGCATAACTCCATGTATGACTCGACACTCGCCCGCTTCCTCTCTGTCCGTGGTCTGTCCCCTGTGTGTCTGTGCAAGGACACTTGTCACTGGATCCAGGGCTCACCCAAAGAGTCCAGGCTGATCTCATCTCAAGATCTTTAGTTTATTACCATTTGTAAAGACCCCTTTCCCAAATAAAGTCACATCTCCAGGCTCCGGAGGTTAGGACACAGTGATGCTTCGGAGGACAGCGTGATGCCTGCGTCATAACAGGGACTCCGAAACATGGCTCTCCTCCTCTCACTCTTTCTTCTCTCTGTAAGCCCTGTCATCTCCACTCCCGGACAAGGTACAGCCTGGCTTCTCACCACCACCACAGCCACCAGACAGGACCTGCGACCTGGGCTCACCACGGACAGCGTCACCTAGGAGAGTGGCCCTCCTGAGAAGCGCTGGGGGAGCATTCTGATGGTTGAGTCTGAACACACAGCTGCAGAGAAGTGGCTTTGCTGGAACTCGGGCCTCCCCGCCTGTGGCAGTAGCGAGGGCTGCCCTGGCTGGCTCTCAGGAGAACTGGGGCTTCCAGAGGCCACCCAGCTGCTCGACAGTTTTTGGAGGGGTAAGGGGACCAGTTCCCTATTCATCCCCATCCAGGAGGGCTCCTGTCTGCAGCCTCAGGGCTCCGTGACTCTTTATCCAAAAGCCCATCTCTGCTGTCCTGCCTGCATTTGTTCAGAGGGAAGGAGATTGTCAAGGGCCCCCAGAAAGACTGGGGTTTTCTAGATGTGAAAGACCAATGTCCTGCACCTTGTGCCCAGGACCGCCTCTGAGTACCATCCAGCCTCATCTTGCACCACACGCCCTCCCCTTCCCTCAGCTCAGGCCAGGCTGGAAATACTAGATTCCGTTGATTGCACATGGGACTTTTTTAAAATAAAATTTCAGGCATTAGAGCTTACATGCAAGAGTCTGAAAAGGGGCCATGGAGATTTGGGAGGAAGGCAGTGGGGTGGCTCCGAGAATCATCCCGGCTAAGTCTGCCAGGTTTTGATTCTGACCCTGCTTTCCATTATGACAGCCGTACCCACCTGTTCCCTGACAGTTTCCTCTCTGGATATTCACTGTCCTCCCTGAATTCAGAGAGCCCGTGGGCTGGAGCAGCTTATACCAGTAGCAGGGGCCTACTGAAGATGTCCACATCAGGGTCTTTCTCATCACCAGGGGTTTTCCAAAGGCTTGGAAACACGGGCATCCCCAGGACCTTCCTGAGGGTATAACTCAGGGCAAGTGAGAAGATGTATTAAAAAATAGCAATCCCAGTAATCCAATTTCCTTAAGTTCATTATGGAACACCCAGAAAGTTCTGCTGTTCAACTTCATTCCGTATCGGCCACCTTTGGATCCGGGTTGCAGCATCTCCAACAAACCGACTGCTACAGCCCCTCCCAGCTGTCTGAGTTTGCCGCGCTGGACCCGGGTCTCTGGACCATGAGCTCGTGTTGATAAATTAAGACTTGATCCATTATCCTGTTTCTTTCACCCTGGTCCAACATCCATATGCATCATATAAACATACACGATTCAAGTGCCTGTTGATATTAATTAGCAAAATTTCGGAGGTGACAGATCCTAGCCCCTGGTGCAGCTGGAAATTGCACGTGACTGTCAATCTGAGGTCGGTGAGAGGTGGTGCAGAACATTTCCTAGTGGGTTCCACAGGCAGGGGAGAACGATCCTCTTAGATGGGGAAAGAGTGTTGTTCCACCAGGAAGAGGAAGTTTACAGAATTAGCGAGTCCGTGGTCCTCGGGTTCACTGAAAATGCCTGTCTGTCCTCATCTCAGTATTGAGGGTACCACTCTCTCCATGCCTCCTTCCTTGCAAGGTTATGGATTCTGTTTGCATTATTACTCAGTCACCCCAAGATTTGATGTTGGGTTTGGCTTTCAGAAATCTCAACCCTTTGACTGCCAAAGACAAGGATTTCTTTCAGAACTGCAATAGAAGCACACCTCCCCCGCCCACACACATACCCACACACACCCACACACACCCCTACTGGTTCACACATCCCTGCTATTGGGAGAAAAACATTCTAGACACAGGGCATCCTGCTATAGTCTCAGTTCTCCAAGCTCCCACTGGGAATGGGGGCGTCTGCCATGGTGGCTTTGTCGGTCGGCTGCTGGCCACTTGGGACTGAGGGCTGGGAGCCATTGCCTCTCAAAAGCGTGTCCATGCACTCCCCCTTGTTCTAGAAGATGGCCCATGGAAGATGAAGCCTACACGGCCATGCACCCCTCCTGGGAGAGGCTAGGGCAGCCGTTCTGTAGAGCAATCTACTGCCACTTATTACAATAGCATGATCGAGTGACCAGACACATTCAAGAGAATTTGGAAACCAAGGAGGAGGCAAACAGAAGGAGGAGAGAAAGGAGACGAAGCAGAAGAGGAAGGAGAGGAGGAGACGGGGGTGGCGGGGAGGGAGATGGGGGAGAGGAAGGAAAACCTATGTTTGAACAAAATGCTTTGCAGAGTTGCTCACAGAGGTTTTATTTGTAACAGCCCCGACCTGGAAGCAACCAAAATGCTCTTCCCCGGCTGAATGACTAGACCAACGAGGGCGAGTGTCCTATGGGATGCTATTATCCAATAACAAAGAACAAAGGAAATTGGTCCCAGAGAGGACAGGGAGGGGAAGGAGGATCTGGGTGGGGAAGGGGGATCCGCTGTGGTCCAGGAACTTTTAAGTTCAAGGCTCACTCTATTCTCACAGTGACCTTGCGACACCAGGCAGTAGAATGCCCACTTCACAGCTGAGGGAAGCGAGGCTCAAGGAGGGTGATCCATATACGGTTGCTGGGTTATGTAAAAAATAAAAACAATAAAAATAAATGAATAAAAAGAAGAAGCAGCACAGCCTGGGCTGCCTAAAGAACAAGGCGTTATTTTCTCCTGTGTCTAGAGCCAGAAGTCTGAGAACACGGTGTGAGCAGCGCTGATTTCTTTGAGGTCTGTCTCCCGGGCCTGTAGACGGCCCTGGGTCTCCACGCCACACTCCCTCTGGGCATGTCTGTGCCCCAATCTGCTCTTCTTATCAGGACACCAGGACCTCCTTTTCCCTTAATCACCTCTCTAAAGACCCCATCTCCAAATGCAGCCACGGTTGGAACTGCTGCGGGAAAGGACTTCAACATATGAGTTTTGGGGGAGACTCCGTTCAGTTCATAACACATTGCTGGTAATCAACAGAGCAGGACTTGAACCCAGACCTTTGGGGAGGTTCAGCCCTTTCTCCACCCACAGAGGGCCCTGGTCGAAAGCACACACAGTGCGGGCTCTGTCTGGCCTCACAGCCTCTAAACCTTTCTGCTTTGACTGCGTCTGCGAAGGGCTGGGCTGGGCCCCCCGCTCGCTGTGTGTGCCCTGGCCAACCCTCTTGAATCAATCATCAGGGCAAATTCTCCAGGGACGGGTGAGTGGACGTGGTGAGAGGCAGGGCCCAGGCCACCAGGCGGTGACTCAGGCGAGCAGACTGTGGGCTGAGGTTATGGGAAGCCGGCCACTAGCCGGCCGCTAAGGTTTGCTCTCCTTCGGCAGAGAGTCGAGGAGAACAGCTGGGCTGTGGCTCTCTTTCCTGGGCACGACACTCAACTTGCTTTAGCAGAGGGCTGGCCAGGTGGAATGTGACTCTGTTCCCTGGAGTTCTGAACACTTGGGAGGTTCTAGGAGTCAGACAGTGTCCCCAGCTTAGCGCCTTTTCCTGCTGAGACCGTCTGGAACGTTTGGAGCTGGCCATGGTTTCTTTCCTCTGCAGAGTGATGCTACTCTCTGAGTGTTGTTGAGTGCTACATGGTCTCAAAGTTCTTCCCGGTTCTGTGTCCGGCTTCCAAGTCACAGATGGAGACAGAAACCGCTGTGGCGAGGCGATGTGATGGCCCCTTTCGTGCTGCCCCAGCCCAGCTATTCTCGCTGTGAGGCCGAGTCTCTCACCAGCGTCTGGGTAAAGTGAGTCAGGTGTCTGCAGATGCAACTGTGAGCCAGGCCTATGCTCACAGAGGGTACCCCAAGGTGAACAAGGGGACAAGCCGAGGTCTTGGCCACTTCAGGGTTGGGAGGGATCATGGTGGATCCACGTGCAACTTCCCCGTAAGACTCAGGTCATCTGCGCTTTGGACAAGGCGAGCCAATCTGGGAAATCCATGGATGGATCATAAAGGGCACAGTGAGGATGAGTAGGAGTCTGGTCACTAGGTAAGAGGGTGAGGGGACCAAATTTCAGGTGGAGGAAGGAAGGCACATCTTCGTAGTGCAATCTAACATTTACTGAGATCTCTGTGCCATTTAAAGCACTTGACATATATTCACCCATTAAACTTCACTATGGAATAAAACATAGCCGTCCTTTGAGCTCCACTTTATATGTGAGTCCATAGAGATGTGGGTAAATTAAATCCCGTGTTCCAAATTTCACGTCTAGTAAGTGTCAGGGATGGGATTGGAACCCACAGAGTGTGGCTCCTGATCAACACTATGGCAGTCTTGCTCTTTATGGCACAGATGAGGATTTTCCCAGGGCCAGACCCTGGAAGGAGTTGGGTCATGGAGGTCAACACAGCTGCAGCCCCAATGACAAAACACAAGAAAATTGGTCAATACTATGCAGTACGATCGCAATGGAAGCAAACACAAGGAATTATGGAAATAACCAAGGAGATGGGCCACTCAGCCTCTAGGGGTGTGGGATGTGGGGCCAGAGGTGGGTAGGAGTTTGGGGGTGGAGGAAGCTGAGAAGAGAAAGGTAGATTTCCATGAGGTGGAGGTAGGGAACATGGCTTTCTGGGCAGAAGGAAGAGGAGGTGGCCCAAGGGTGGGAAAGGCCCTTGCATGCTGGTGGGGCTGTGAGTTCAGCCTGCAGGAGACTCTGGGGGAGAGTGGTTGGGAGATCTGCAGAGGGGCCAGATCCCCCAAAACCTTACGGCCCTGCATATCCTCTGAAAGGCTGTGGGAGCCACTTAAAAAAATATCATGGGACAGATGTGGTCAGATCTTCTAGAATCTATCCTATGGCTGCTATTGGGCGGGAGCATGGTGAAGCGAGTGCTCGAGGCAAGGAGTCCAGTTGGGAGACTGTGGGGCCATTGTGGCAGAGGTGGCTGCGCTCAGCCACGTGAGGCAAGTCAGAGAAGCAGACGGACGTGACTTCACCTGCCAGGTAAAGAGAGCTCCCAGAGCTGCTGAGCGGGGCTGATGTGATGAGGGATGGTGAATGGACAAAGAAAGAAAGGGATGGATGGTTCAGCAGTGGTGTGGAAAAAGTTGTGAGGCCTTTGCCACACCCGTATTCCTGACTTTAGGGGCTGACTTTAGAATCTGAGTTCCCAGCACACGCAGTCTCCACTTCTTGGAGAAAAGCAGGTGTGAATGGAGGTGACAAGAAGGGCGAATGGCTCATTCAACCATCCAGCAGCTTTGTGGGCACTGGGCATAGTTTGGGACAAGCTGGCTATACTTCAAGTCCCTGCAGAGTGCCCAGTGTGTGAAGAAATGATGGAGGGCAGAGACTCTACACCGGAATCAGAGACAGAGTGACAGACCAGACGATGGCCCTTTAGCCACCATTCCTGCTGCTTCGAATGCTGTTAGGTCTTCCCACCTCAGACGTTTCCTCTTTGCAGATTTCCCTGAACCCTCAACTAGAGTTTTCTCTCTTTCTCTCCCTCCCCCTCTCATTCTGTCACATTTTCTTTCTCCCTGTATAGTTAAAATGACAGTTTTAGATTTTACACATTAAATATACGTGTCCTTAGTGTAGTGGTATTTGGACATACTTTGAACTCTCTCGATGGATTCTCAGATGTTTGAGAGGCAGAGGTGGGTCTACATTTAGTTGTACACTCTAGTGTTTGACCTGTGTTGGGGTAGGGGTTTATAGGAAGGAAGGGAGGAATGGACAGAGAAAGAGAGGGAGCAAAGAGAAAAGAAGAAAAGGAAAAGAAAGCATAAAAGTGAAAACAATAGACAAAAAGATGACTGAATTGGGAAAATGAATATATGGGTTGGTGGATGGATAGATGGATGAGCAGAAGAACAGGTGGGAGGAAAGGTGGGTGGATGGGTATATGGATAGATGGATGAATGGATGGATGGATGGATGGATGGATGGATGGATGGATAGATTGAAAAACAGAAGAATGAATGGAAGTATGGAGGGAAGGATGGATGAATGCATAGAATGATGGGTTGATGGATGGATAGATGGATAGATGGGTAAAGAATGGATGGATGGATGGATGGATGGATGGATGGATGGATTGAAAAACAGAAGAATGAATGGAAGTATGGAGGGAAGGATGGATGAATGCATAGAATGATGGGTTGGTGGATGGATAGATGGATAGATGGGTAAAGAATGGATGGATGGATGGATGGATGGATGGATGGATGGATGGATGGGTGGATGGATGGAAAGGATGGATATATGGTTGATGGATAGACATGAGATGATAGATGAAATGGATAATTACATAAATGAAGAAACAGGAATGCTGGAGAGCTGAAGATCGATTTGGTTTTTGCAAACCATTGGGATGGCAGGGCCAGCCCTGCAGCCTGTAGCCCGGTTGTCTCAGAGAATGGAGATCTCTGGGCTCATTGTCGAAAGGGCCTAAAATCCCAACCCCCAGCTCTGTGTATAAGCAGTGCGTGTGTATAAGCAGTAGGGGAGACCTCAAGTATTCCCGCTTAGGTGGTCTTGAGGCAAGTTGGTTAATCACGCGACAATCAGTTTCCCCTTCTGTTAAGTGGGTATACAGCGCATATGGCTTGGGTGTGCGGCCTGCATGCAGCAGTAAGTTTGTCTGCTTTGCCCACTGCTGCGCTGTGACCGGTGCAGAGTTAGTGCACCTTCCCTTTGTGTCCAGGTGTGGGTGTTGGCCTCTGCCGCCCACGCAGGCACTACCTCACTGTAAGTCCCCAGGCTGGTCCTTCTCTCTGGGCCTCGGTTTCTCATTCTATGAAATGAATGATTGGACTGACCATCTGAGGGAAACCTCTCCCTCTGAAGCTCCGAGTCATGCAGAGAACCTCAGTACCTTCCTCAGGCTGAGGGGAATTGAGGACAGCCTCTTGCCTGGCTGGCTGGCAGTCCCTGGCTGGGATGGCACCCAACTCGTTTACCCTGCAGGCTCCAGGGACATCTCTGACTCTGCTCGGGTAACCTTGCCCCGAGGACGTCTGGTCCCCATTGTCCCCAGCCTGCATGCCTTGCCTGGGCACAATGCTGCCTGTCTTCTCTCTTCAAGATCTGGGTTAGATAAAGCATCTGCTCTCTTCTCTCTCCTTATTTTCTATGAGTCTCAGCAAATTCTGCCCCAGAGGAAGCTGCCAGATCTGTGGGAACCTGGTGTTTATCAAAAGTGAGCTCAGCGTGATCTTCCACAGGAAAAACAGCCCAGACTGGTTTCCAAAACAACTCACCCCAACCCCAGATGGGGCAGGTTTCCGGGGTGCAGGAAGGGTGAGGCTTGGGGCGTCCTGGAAAAGAAGCAGTATGAAACCAGACTTTGCCGCTCACTGGTGGGGTATCTTTGAACAAGCTACTTAACCATCCAATTTATTCTTTTGCAAGTGAAAATTAACTAGTAATTGACCAGAAGGGCTTTTATGGGAATTAGACAAGAAGCTTTATAAAGAATCTGCCCAAATGTCTGGCATGTGAGGAAATGCTGGCCATTTTTCATGCCAATTTCTATGTGTGTATATTCCTGTATGTGTGCATGTAATTTATGCATTTTTAAAAATAATACTTATCAAGTAAACTTATTAAAGAAGAAAGTCAAAAGGCACATAGAAATTTCACTCCTAGAGTGAAGCTACCCTTTTGAGTGATTGTCAGTTCTTTTCTGTACGTGTGTATATATCACATGTATATTCAGAAACCGAAGTCATGCCACCCATATTTATTTACTTTTTATTTGGTCTTTTAATCTCAATATTTTTGGGTCTTCAGCATTCTGTGAGGGCCTGGTTTGAATAGATGTGTGACATACTGTATACGGACACACTGAGATTTAGGCAAGCAGTCCCCGATCGCTGGACACTTAATGTGTTCCCAGCTTTGTACTACTCCAGCCGTCCAGGCTCAGGATTTGAGCCCGAGTCTGCCTGAGACCAAAGCCCAGGATGTTCTGCGACCCACGAGGCTTCCTAGGGGCTGAGGTTGCAGTGCCTGCCAATCCTGAAGTTTCAAGCTCCACCTCTGCCCAGCTACCCCTGACGCCTCCCCGGACCTCCGCCCAGAAACCCAGTAGCCTGGCTGCCACCCACATCTCACTAAGGAGCTACACATGTGCCCTTGTTAGAACCTCTACCCGTTGTCTTCCCTTGTGGCCTGCCTGGTGGGAAGGTGGGGGGATTAGGAGATTTAGAGGGAAGAGGGGTGAGGAGCCATGCTGAGTAAACATGGGCAGGAAGGGGGGAATTTGCTGAGAGTGGTTTTGGCTTTTTTTGTTTTTGAATTTTTTGTTTTGTTTTGTTCTGTTTAGTCCTTTAGGGCTTGGCTCAAAGCTTCAAAGCCCAATTTCAGAAGTTTCTCTTGTAAATCTGTTTTTGTTTTCGTAAGTGCAAGAAACACAGCACCATGTGTTTCTGGTGCAGTTTACTCTGTATTAAGACCACGTTGCGAGGGGCTGGGAAGGGTGCAAGGTCTAGACGGCAGTGCGTGCTGGATGCAGCCCCAGGTTTCTCCTGCGCATGCATGTGTTCCTAAAATATAGCTCAGGAGGAGAGGTGGCCCACGGAGGTCAGGGCACCCTACCTCCCACCTTGCAGCAGACACTTCTCAGATGTATCTGCAGCTGTCCTCTCCCACCTCCTCCTCTCCCACATGCCAGCACCACGGGCCCAAAATAGCAATTGACCATTGTCCTGTCTTTCCTTAAATCCATAAAGTTGTGTTTTTGCTCTCCAGGTATGCTCAAGCTTCAAAAATCTGGGGCCCAGACCCTTCTGGGATGCATCCTCTCCTGACCCTCCACCCCCGAAGCTTCCCACACCCTGATCCTGACCCAAGCAAGCACCTAGAGTCTTTTAGACCTTGCTCTTTCTGTTCTCTTGGCCAGGAAGACAACATCTTTGATCTTACCTTCTTTCCTAAAGCCCTTCACCTGGCCAGCCCCTAAGGGGAGGTCTCAGTAGGGTAAGTTCTAGGTCAGGCAGTCTGGGTTTTAGTCCTGCTCTGCCCTGTGTGGTATCTGGTAAGTGGCTGACCCTCTCTGAGTCCCACTTTTTCCAAATTAAAATGCAGCTGATAATTCTACCTCCTCAGAGGGTTGGGATGAAGACTCAGGGGGTCGTTATGTATGAGGTGCTCAGCACAGCGTCTGCAATGTGGTGTGGGTTCCAGAAATGTTAGTGTATCCTTGAGATCAGACATCACTTCTTCTGGGAGATTACAGATGGCTGGGAATTCTTTGATAATCTTTTAGTGGAAGGTAGAGTCAATCCCTACTGCCCTTGAGATTGGACAGGTGCCATCACTATGTTGGCTAATAAAGTACAGCAGAAATCACTCAGTTTGGGGCCTAAACTTTAAAAGGATGGAAGCCGCTCCTGTGGTCTCTGGCAGCCTACCAGAGAGGCCCTGAGACTATGCACGAAGCAGAGGTGTCCACCCAAGCCCAGCCTTCCAGCCACCCGCCGAGCAGCCATCTTGGAGGTGGGTGTTCTGGACCCAGCAGACGCCCTATGGGTCCGAGAGGAACCACCTAGCCGAGTCCTTCTCATGTTCCTAAATCATAAGATGGTGAGCAAAATAAAATGGTTGTTTTAAGGCACTGAGTTTGGGGTACTTTGCTATGTAGTAATAGATAACTAAAATGTTTCTCTAGGAAGCTTCCTGGAACTTCCACGATTTGCGTGTGTGGGTCTTCTGTGTGTTGGCTGCACATATCACAAGATTTGGTCTCTATTCTTCACACTTACGTTAACAATTACTGACATTTAGCTGAATGGGCCATTCTACCTGATTCTGGGGATGGAATTATATGTGAAACGCACACAGAGGGATGTGGGCTGAGATGAGCAGAGAAAGCTACGTGCTCCCAGGGGAGCACTGAGTCCACTGAGCAATGAGTCCACTGAGTCTACTTTCCAGGCAGGATGTGCAAAGAGGCAGAGAGAACAGGACACAATGTGTGGCAGAATGCCCTCTGCCTGGGAGGCAAAGTCAGGAGCTCAGGAAGATTGCTGTCCTGCCAGCGTCACCTCCAGCTGGACCACTTTCTGCCAACTCTATAGTGTTGTTCTCCATTCTGCATCTAGTCTTGGGATGGACTCAGACTTAGACTCGGGCCTCGTCTTCTCTCTCTCTCTCTCTCTCTCTCTCACACACACACACACACACACACACACACACACACACACACGAACCCAAACATACAGGCATCTGTCTGTAGTGAACTTACCAGAAAGCTTAGGGAACAGGCAAGGAAGTTTATTCACCATAACACTAACAAAATAACCTTGAACTATACCCATCTTTCGTCTTACAGGGTCATGAGCTTCTCTGCTATATGGCTTGGCTTCTCTCTTCTCTTGTCTCCCCACCCCTCAACCCTGAATTCATCTTTATTTCTAATACTTCCTGGTTCCTATCTCTACTCATTTATGCCCACAATGTCCCTGAAGCCAATTGCTGATCAAAGTCACTCCCTGAACAAACATCTGTAACCTAAATATAACCTTCTGAGAGAGACTTCTGAGAGCATCTTGTTGAAAATGGCCAAGGCCCCTCCTCTACCACTATACCCATCTTGATGTTATTCAAACATCCACCCCTACCCAATACACTACATATTATATGTTTGTGTTGTCTCTCTCCCATTAGAGTATAAATTCAAAGGGGCCAGAGACTTTGTTATCTTTACTATTAAATCCATTCAGTCCAAAAGAATGTAGGCACAGCGCTCGGGCTCCATAAATATTTTTGCAAGTATAGGTAAATGAATGAATTGAAGGGACTCGGGTGCCAACTCTTAGTATCTTTGTTTTTTTTTTATTTTTACTAATTTTTAAATTATTTTTTAAGTAGGCGCCATGCTCAGCATCACCCTAACATAAGGCTTGAGCCCACAATTCTGAGAGCAAGAACTGAGTTGAGATCAAGAGTCAGACACTTAACTGACTAAGCTACCCAGGCGCTCCCTACCCCACTGTTAGTATCTTTTAAAAAAGTCATTCTGCTGCATAATTAATTATCTGGAGCCTATCATCATTAGAAATTGGGTGTCCATAGGTTGGGTCTGAAAAATCTATCAGAATTAGCAAGATCTGGCCTGAGCAAGGAACTCGAGTGAGGAGCAGGATAGTCTATGGTTCCCACCCTTCCCTCAACCTTTTCACCCCTCTTACAGCCTTCTCTGTTTTCAACCTAACCATGGCCAGGCCTGAGGTTTGGCTGATATTGCTTCATAGCTAACATTCCCCAGGCTTTATTATCTTTATAGCAGACCCGTGGTCAAAGGCCATTCCATAGCTCTGGAAGAGGGAATTTCTCTCTCACGGTTAGACAGTGTGCTGGAGCAGTCTGAGCCTATCCTGTGGCCCCCCCATTGCTCACCCGCCATGAGCTCACTCGTGAGCCATGCCAAGGCCATAAATGGTGGTTGAGACAAGGCTGCTTTGAGCTTGGGGTAGATTTGTGGTCAGTTAGAAGCACCCAAAGTCAGCATTCGACCTCAGACTTAAATCCCCAACAACCTCACGTACTTGACTTGTTTTTGTTTCCCTGCCATGAGTAATTCTGGAAGAACAACCAGTCACTCCAGGAATGGAGAACCAGTGTCAGCCCCGTGAGCCCTCACAGGGCACTGGCAGTGTCTAGACCATCGCTTTTTCAAAGATGGGGAAACTAAGTCCAAGAGAAGATAAAATCAAACTAACTTGGAAAGCTATCTTAGGTGCTCAGTCCATCAGGCTGACTATAATAGTAAGGCAAATTAAGGTCGAGCCCCGAGTGGTGTTGTTAGCACAGTTGGGTACAGAGTCATGTCCTGCTCGGCCACTTCCTGTGTGTGACCTCCAATCTGTCAGTCAGCAGCTCTGAGCTTCAGCCTTCTGTAAAATGGAACAAAAACACTTACTGCATAATCAGTAGCTGTTGGAAAGATGAAATGAGAGAACAGGCAGCATTCAAAAAGCTGTTGACCTTCTCAACACCGATGACCTTTCCATTCTTTCCTCCTGGAAGGAAGGGCTGCTATTATCCTATGTTGCTCAGGGAGGTTACGCAGTCTGGGAAAACCACAGAGCTAGCATGAACTGAAATTCTTGCAAAAATTTGAATTCTTGAAAAAATTTGGATTCTTGCAAAAATTCTATCTTGATACATGTGAGTTGTTTTTAAATCATAGCTCTCATCTTGCCGTTAGTAGCCAGTCCACAAAGATTTATTAAGCACGTCCTCTGTTCCAGGCACTCCTCTTCACACTGAGGAGACAGAAGTATCAGAGACAGGCAGAGTCCTGCTCCCCAGAGAGGAAAGGCAGGTAATGAATATTTACCTAAGTAAATAAGAAAATATCAGATACTAAGTGCTGGATGGAGAAGAAATCAGGGAATCTGGAAAAGAGTGGCTTAGAAGCATCAGATTCCTTTGCAAGTTCAGAGAAGACAAGAGAGCAGCTGTCACTTGAGTCGTGACCTGAATGATGAGAAAGAGATAGAGATGTGACAGTCTAGGGGAAGAGTACTCTGGGCAGAGGAAACAGAGAATGCAAAGACCTCAAGAGGACCATAGGGTGTTTGAGGACACAAGGAAGGTGGGTGTGGAGAAGCACAGTGAAATGAGAAAGGAGATGACAATGAAAAGGTAGCTAGGAGCTAACCACAGAGGGTCTTTCTGGTCCTAGGGCCTGGGTGTAAGGTTAGGTCCCATAAGGTCCCTATGGGGGACAGCATGACCAACTCCTCTTTGGCAAGAAGATTGTGGCTCTGCATGGAGGATGGGCTATGGAAGGAGGACATATTGAAATCAGGGAAATCAGTGGCTTGGTGCAGGACTAAATATCACTGGTGGTGAGACATGGTGAATTTGAGGTATATTTTGAAGGCAGAATTGTCTTCATGTGGGATAAGAGAGAATGAGAAAGTCATAGATGAGTCCTTGTATTTGGGCCTGATCAGCTGTTGGAGGAAGAGGAGACTTGGGGGTCAAGGGTATGCTAAGTTTGAGATGGTTTTCGATACTGAAGAAAAGATGTTGAGTAAGACAGGATGCCTGATCTACAAGTAACATAGAATGTCCTCAGCTTTTGGAAGGCATTTGAAGCCACAAAACTGGGCAAGATCACAAGGAGACAGTGTTGGTAGAGGGGAGAAGATAGGCCTAACCCTGCGGACACTCAGGAACAACTGTTATAGTGGTGGTTCTTGGTCCCTGGTCCTCATCCCCTTGTACCGCTTCATCACTCTGACTCTGGGCTCAGCCCTGTGACTAGCTTTGGCTAAAGGGATATTACCAAGCAGGGTGCAAGTGAAGACTTTTTAAGTGTTTGCCTTTGGTGTTTATTTACTCTCTTGGAACATTCACTCTTACAACCTGGCTGCCATGCTCTGATGAAACCCAAGGGGCCACGTGGAAAGGTCCCCAGCTGGCGGTCAGCACCAACTGCCAGCCATGGAAGTAAGGGGATTCTGGATCTTTCAAGTGTCCCAGCACCCCCAGGAGACACCACAGGAAGCAGAAGAATATCTTGATCAATCAGAGAATTGTAAGATATAATAAATAGTTGTTTGGGGTCCCCAAGTGCTGGGGTGACTTTTATATAGTAATAGATAACCAGAGTATTCACCTTAACATTTATAGGTGTTAAGTGGAAGGAGAAGAAGAAGCAAGGTGACTGAGAAGGAGACACAGTGAGGTAGGAGAAGAACCAGGTAAGAAGTATTGCAGAAGCTTCAAGAAGATGCACAAGTGTCGAGAGGCTGATTGAGATGAGAGTGGCAGGCATCACTGATGACTTATTTAGAGCCTCCTTGTGAGAAAATGGGGATAGGCACCCTACTGGAGGAGAGAATGGAGGGACAATGCGTATGTAGAATTATGTAATCCTCTTTTGGAATTTTGCTGTCATGGAAAGGAGAGAAATAGGGCACTAATAGAGAGTGATCCAAAGTTAAGAAAGCGAATTTAAAGTTTAAATGCCGATGGGGTAGCCCGATGGGCATTAAGGAGGTCATTATATGTTATTGAAAATAATAAGTCATGGAACACTACCTCAAAAACTAATGACGTACTGTATAATGACTGATATAATAAAAAAATGCTGATGGGGACTTTGTTGCTGTTGCTGCTTGTTCTAATGTCCCTTCCCCCTGCTCACTCCCAATCTTCTTTTTCTTGCTCAACTTACTTCTTTCTTAATCATAAAACCTCTCACATTATAAAATTGCCTATAATTAGCTTATTGATTAATCTGATTATTTATTATTTTCTCCCTACCATTAGGCTGGGATATGGCTTTTTTGTTCCCTGATGCATCCTAAGCACCCAGAATCGTGCCTGGCATAGAGTGGGTGCTCAGTACATGTTGAGTGATTGAATGAGTGAATGGATAAGTGAATATAACTCTGTAATTATGGGAAGGGAAAGATCGTGGAAGAGAAGATTCAAGTTGGTTAGAAACAAAAAAGAGAGAATTGGCATAACCTTCCTCTTGAGCTACTGACCTGAAGATTCTAGAACCTGAGTCCTAGCTCCCCATTTTTCACATTAAGCTCAGGGGTGGGGCTTTGCAGGAGTTTTCCTCTGGCTGTCCCAGTCATTTCAGATTCTCTGGAATTCTCTGACTTTCCTACTGGAGCCTTGGGATCCTTCCACTACGGCTTATTTGACTTGGCCAAGTGTACAGTCAGTATAGTATGTTCCTCGGGGTTATCAGGCAGGATCCAGAGCCCGGTACCCCAATTGGGGAGGTGCACATCTAGTGGAAACCACATGCTACTTTCTGAGACCATTTTGAGACAAAAGTAGTCTGCTGTCTCTTTGGAGGAAGTGCTTGGTAGCTTATGGCCATCACCTTCCTGGCATTAACAGTCTTAGGAAATCAGAGGGCTCATTAATTAACAAATTAATTTAACTTATGCTTCCTCAATGGCAGGTCTGATTTTTAACCCTGGAGAGCTAGTGATGAATAATATGTGATTTATTAAGAAGCCTACAATTCCATATGGAGGACAGACCCAAGCCACCTGGTTTCTATCAGCTTGTCTTAAATCTCTCTCCACGTCGCCCATCTTTATGGACTCAACTCTCATTCCTTCCCAGTAAAACTGTCCTCTACTGGTCCCCCTAGCAGAGGTGTGGTAATAATGTCTGCTACTGCTTGGTCCCTGTACTTTGACATCCCTTCTTTATAACTCTACGAAGCGTCCCTCCAGCTTCAAGTTCTATGTCCTGCAAGGAGCTAGACTGATGTGTATGTGAGGATGTATCTCGAGCATCCATTTTCTAGCTCGATAAGCATTTGTTGATGCCTCCTCTGTGGCAGGTCCTGTGGAAGGCACTGGAAGCAAAAAGTCCACTAAGGCCTGGCTTCCGTCTTCATGGGATGTGCAGACCTGTCAGAGAGGGAACTAATGAACTTGAAGAACATAGCAGAGTGTTGAGTGTCAGAGGAGCTTAACAATGGGACCTTAGAAGAAGTGGCATCTCGGTCAGATGAGGGGAAGCAGGTGCAGAAGGAAGTCAGGGAAGGATGAGAGGGATATAGCAGAGGGGATAGGCATAAAGCAAGAGGAACAACATGTGGGTGGAAATAGAGGCACAGGAAGGCAGTGAGCATTAGGGGAAGTACGTGTACTTCACTAAGATTAAGGTGAAAGGTATAAGAGGAAATCGGGGACGTAGATGGGGAGGGCGGCAGTGGCCATGTCATGGAGGCCCTTGGACAGCTAAGACCTTGGAAATCATCCTGAGGGAATAGGACCTTGGCATGGTTTTATGTTATAGAACCAGAATGAGATTTGTGGGTTAAATCGGACAGCATTCGGCAGAGAGATTGTGGTGGTTGGGGGAGAATTAGGTGGTAAGCCTTCCAGCAAGGATACGCACACAAGGCTTTCTGGAGTGGATGTGCAGAGGACAGAAGTCTCATGAGCGAGGCAGAGTCCACACAATTTGGAGACTCATTGACTGGGCAATGCGGGAAGGGACAGAATCTTGGTTGATTGTTTGCTTTTACCTTCTGCGTCAAATGATTCAATGAATGATGACATCATTAACAGAAATTAGCAAGACTGAATGAGGATCTGTTTTGGAGAAGAAAGCATCGGAGATTTTGTTTCGGGTGTAGTAAGTGAGAAGCCCATGACACGGCCTGCATGGAAACATCAAGCCGGCAGTGGGGGATGTGGTTGGAGGTGACTATTTTAGACACAAATGCAAACGGGAAGCCAAGGAAGAAAGGGCACCAGTTTTCTGCAGCCTTGCCCCACCTGAGAAGGAGGCTCACACCTCCTTCCTCCCTCTGCAGAGACCTCGGCCTGCCCTGGTACCACAGCCACCCCAAATCCACATCCCCCTCACTGGACCCATGTCTTCTGGTGCTGAGGCTTTCCCCAGACTGAACCCTACAGACCCGGCTTTCTCATTTCCGTTCCAGACATGTGTGACTAATCCGAACTGAAGCTGTGGTATAGGAGAAGGAAGGCAAGACCTTGTTATAAAATCCTTATAACTTTTCCAGAACCCCAAGACCAAAGTCCCATTATCTTGGAGCAGAGAGGGAGTGGAAGGAGAGGGAGAGGGAGGAAGTGGGATCACAGGACCTGGCACCAGGACTACTGGGGGACACGTGCTTTCCAAGCCGGCTTTGCACTGTGTGGGCCGACAAGGACCGGCGCCAGCAACATCAGTCCCCCAGCCAAAGATGACTGGTGGAACCAAGCTCCGTGGAGGAAATCTTTCCAAGTATCATTTATTCTAAAAATCTTCAAGGATATGGGTATTTTGTTTGGAAATAACCGAGCTAGGTTTTGAATTTTTTGAAGACCTCTTCTGTTTCACTTGTGACGTCATCCATTCCAGTGCCTTGAAGTGCCAACCATATGCCAACAACCCCCAGATGTACGACTCCAGCCATGTCTTCTCGCCAGGACCCAGACTCAAATGTCCAAGGGCTATGTCCTCGACGTCCCAAGGACAGCACATCCTGAACCGAGCTTTGGTGGGACCTCCAAAATATTCCTCCCACACTCTTCCCATGTTGGTCAAAGTCACCACCACCCATTCATTTGTTAATGTCAGAAAATTGGGGATGTTTCCTTAACTAGCCTCCTAATAAATCATCTTGACTTTACCTCTTAAGTGGATCTTGAATCTAGGGACTCCTCCCTTCCCCATCACCACTGCTCTTGTCCGAGCTTCCCGCACATGTCCCTGGATGGCAGGAGCGGCCTATTAACTGATCATCAGAAAGGGACAGAGTAGAATCAGCACTTGAGAATTTGCTGGGACTTGGTTAGGAGGATAGGAAGCTCCTTTGAAGTTTATTCTGACTGAGGATCCACCTGGCATATGGAATTATATATCTGTTAATTTCAACTGAGTCTCTAAATGTACACAGTTTGAGTGATGAACTTTGCAGTTCCAGAGTATTGGGGAAATGGCATATTCTAGTCATTTGAAAATGTTGGTTAATTAAGAGGTGTGGCATTCCTCATCCCTTACATAAGCTCTCTCATTCTTTCTCTTTAAGAAACTAGAAAATCAGGGGCGCCTGGGTGGCTCAGTTGGTTAAGCGACTGCCTTCGGCTCAGGTCATGATCCCGGAGACCGGGGATCGAGCCCCACATGGGGCTCCCTGCTCATCAGGAAGCCTGCTTCTCCCTCTCTCACTGCCCCTGCTTGTGTTCCCTCTCTGGCTGTGTTTCTCTCTATCAAATAAAAAAAAAAATCTTAAAAAAAAAGAAACTAGAAAATCAATGCTATAACTTTAAGCAAAAAATAAAAAGAAAGAAAAATAAAAAAGTAGACCATGGTTTATTTATGTCATATGATCTCAACTACAGAGAAAAGCCTAGAAAGAGAAACGTATCTTAGTTAACAGAGACCAGATAGTTGATGGCATCATGGCTCAGTATTTTCATTCTACTTTTTATTTCACAATTTTCTATAATAAACTTCTCTTTCTCTTATAGTCACAAAATAAAACAATTTAAGATTATTTTATAAAATCATAGAACAGACTAAGCATTCAAACACATACTGTGCTCTAAGGATTTCAGGATGATGCTTCTAACAGGGATTCACCCTGGCCATTCCTTGGCTGTGGTCATAGAAGGTGGAGGAGTGAGTGGAACCGGATGCAGCTTTGGAATCAGTTCGAGAAGGTCCCCTACTGGCTACTGCTATCAAGGACAGTCTTTTTTTTTTTTTTTCCATTTATTCTCTCCCAGGTGTGTTGCTCTGTCTACTTAGTAACACATTCATTTTTTGATAGAAATCATCAGGGCCATGAGTTCACAGGGAAATGAAAATGCAAAGAGCATGGGAAGCTCAGACACTGGAAATCAATATCTTGACTTCTTTGTTCACAGTCCTTGTGGTAAATAATTCCATAACATGAAGTGACATGCCTGTACCCCATATTTATAAATGTTAAAACATCTGCATCATCTCCTCCTGCCTCATCTTTCCCTTCTTTCATTCTACTCTATCACACTGGCTTCTTATTTTTTTAAGATTGTATTTATTTGACACAGAGAGAGATAGAGAGATAGAGATAGAGATAGAGATAGAGGTAGAGATAGATAGAGAGAGAGAGAGAGAGAGAGAGAGAGAGAGAGAGCATGGACACAAGCAGGAGGCAGAGGGAGAGGGAAAAATAGTATCCCCTGAAGAGCAGGGACCCCAGTGTGGGGCTCGATCCCAGGACCCTAGGATCATGGCCTGAGCCAAAGTCAGCCCTTTAACCAACTGAGCCACCCAGGTGCCCCAAGCTTCTTGTTGATTCTAGAACAGGCCCCATGCCTGTGCTGGCTCCTCTGCTGGGACTGTTCTCCTCGCTCAGGCTCTGCCCACTGTCACCTCCCAAGGAGGCTTCCCCACGGGTTCCACGACAGCTGCTCCTCTGACACACTTCACCCCCATCACCAGCCAGTTTTCTCACTCACATGAGTGTGTCATTTGTCTCCTTCACAACAAGCGCTACAGATCTGTGTTTCTGTTTCTGTTTTCATTTTGTATTTTTCCTCCCAGCAGATACCTGGCACATAGCAGGTGCTAAACACCAGCTGAGAGAATCAATGGGACCACTGCTTCCTTGCTGCCACGCCCCTTCCTCTCCTACCCTTTCATTTTTATTGGTCATATTTTGCTTCTTAATTGTTTCTAATCTGTTACATTTCCATGGGGTCTATTCATTTTGTACTGTTTAGGAGGAGAAAACCAGCACCCTTGAACTCCCTACACTTTCCCTCATTCCTCTTCTGCCTCCGGCTTCTCACGGCTTCTATTGACCATTCCCTTCTGTGATGTCCATGACACCCCTGCTGTCATTTCCCCCATGACCTGCTCCACGGCTACTCTGGGACTCACCCCTCCAGGCCAGGTGCACGACAGTCACGTTTTCTTTGCATCTGCTCCCCCTTCGCGGGGACTGTCTTCTCTGTAAGCCACTGAGAGCTTAAGTCCCACTCATTAGTATTGTCACTCTAGTTATGACTTTCATTTACTCAACAATGTACAGGGTCCTTCCATGAAGTCAGTAGGTTATACACCTAATGGAATCTTTTATTTTCCCTGACCCTCTTGATGCATTTAGACATGTGCACATACCTAGGGTATACTGTACATGATTTTGGTCTCGGCCCTGCTCTTTCCCTTTTCTCTTCTGCCTTCCTCACCCTCCTCCTCGCCCCGTGACTCACCCCTCCCCACCCTGAGCAGTCAGAGCTGTCAGTCTGGCATGCGCACTCTCCGCTGTCCACTCCGCTCCTATGGTCATCCACATTGACTGGTATCCATGTATAGACTTTTAAATTTTAGCATTTTTTGATTTACCAAAAATGACGTAACGTAATATAAATACACCTCTTTGTCTCCTACCTTGATCACTTAATACTATGTCGTAGATTCAACTGATAGAATTTAAATATATTCTTTAAATAATCTGGCAATGTACCGTGGTGTATCGTAGCATTATTTATGGAAGCAGTCACCTAACTCTGTGTTTGTGCTTGTGTGTAACTGTGCTGATGCTTTCATTTCTATGGAGTTGGATCCTAAAAGTGGGATCACTAGATTAAAGAATATATAAAGTTTGAGTAGATATTGCCTTGTTGCTTTGTCAACGTGCTACGGCAATTTGCATTTCCACAGCAGTGTGTGCAAGCCCTGTTTCCAGGGCATTTCCCCCAGCAAGAGGCATGACTACTTTTAGATACGCCAATCAGATGGGGTGGGGAGATGTAAGGTCTCATTGTTATGTTAACTTTTGTTTCCCTGACATCTAGTAAATTTAAGGATCCTTCAATATTTGGATTGCTTTATTTTATCATTTTACCCATTTTTAAATTAGGTGGTTTGTGTTTTTCTTATCAATGCATAGTAGAGATCTCTGTATATTACAGATATTCATCCTCTACCTGTCATCTTTATTCCAGCGGCAGTAAATTTTTGTGAATTGCTCTAAATTAATACTCTAATGAGTTCTGCATTGGTTAACCCAAAGAAAAATGCTCCGAGTCTTAAACCTTTATTTCCTTTCCACTGTCTACCTACACTGACTTTATCTTCTCTCATTTTCTAGGAAGTAAACTGAATAGGGAGAAAGGAGGAAATTAACATTTAGAAGTATATTCTATATGCTTTATGTAGGCTACATAATTTGTACATTACTTTATTTAATTAAATGAGAGTTTAAAAAACATAATGACCATTTTACTGATAAAGAAACAGAGAGAGAGCTTAATCTACATTTCAATGTCATAGAAGTGGTAGAGTCAAGATTTGAACCTCTATCTATCTGGTTCAAAAACCTGTTCTTTCAAATGCTGTCCAATGACTCCTAGGCTCATTTGAGGCTCATGGCCGTCCTGTGAGATTGTGAGCCAGGCTCTATCATTCCCTTTCTTAGACTCAGACAAAGTGGGTTTCTGTCATCAAATCTAGAATGGCTTCCATTCTTGTGCCTACACACGCTTTTCTCTGGAGCTGGGAGCCCTGGGGCAGGATGGTATGGACAGCCATTGGCTGATCTAGGGTCTTTCAGGGAATTCTCCATTCTCTAGAGCAGCAGAGGTACTCCCTGCTTTCCCAAGGTTACAAGAACCCCGTCTCTTCATTAGATCTCCCCCCCCAACCCCGGCAGCTCCGGTGGGTGGGAGGGAGAGGAGAGACATGCATAAAGAGAGAGACCCTGAAATCCCCAGGACAAAAATAACTTCATTTTCCCCCACCTCCACCCCTCCATCCAAGGGGAGGAACGGCAGTTTCAGAAACTCTGAAATGACTAGAAGCAAAAGAAAAGTATTCTGGTTGCCCAATATTTACATAAGAAGTTGATTACATTTTCCTTTCCTGTTTTTAACTTACGAGCTGGCCCACAGACGTGGACACCCCCCCCCAACACACAGGGATGTGTGCCCAGATACACGTGTCTCACACATGCAGGCTCAATGTGCATGGGAAACTATCCTCACACACCACGGACAGTAGTGCCACTGGGACACATCTATTTCCCTTCCCAGGCTTGTGTCTTAGTTCTCCATACAAAAGAGTCTGTATCTGGTTTTCTCCAGAAGAACCCTGATATAAGAATTCAAGTGCAAGGTTTATTGTTGGGGGGGTGATTTGGAAAATACCACTATAAAAATGGTCAAGTGAGGCAGAGACTGTAAGGAAAGTTATTAACCCACAGTGATGACTATGGCCAATGAAGGGGAGGACCCAGCTCCCCTGGGGAGCACTGGGGGAGGCTATAGAACCTAAGAATTAGCTGAGAATTATCTCACCATAGAGGGGAGGACGCTGGAGTCTGTATCCCAATCTACTCCCTTTCTGCCATGGTTGATGGCTAACGGAGAAAGAGAAATACCAGCTTCCGTATTAGCATGTCCAACGTGCAGGCTCGGGACACAGCCAGGCCAAGAAACATGCCCATCCATCATCCCCAAAAAGGCTCCAATCCCAGCTTTGTTATTCCTTACTCAACACCTGGGAGGATTTCTTCCTTCTCTCTGAACCTCAGTTTCCCTCATCTGTAACATGGGAAGAACATGGCTTCCCAAAAGATTGGCATGCGGATTCTGGCAGTTGCAACCCTCCAAGTTGGCCCCAAAGAGACGGGTTTTCTGACTCACCACCTGAGCTTAGTCCCTTTCCAAACTCTATTTGTCAGAGTGGCCCAAGACTCCATGCCTGGACCTCTCTCTTCTCTAGGACACAGCCTCTGGGTGATCCTGTCTAACCTGAAAACCTTAAATATCATCTAGAGTGACACACAGCACTCCCCTACTCTTGTGTTCTCTCTCTGCCTCCTTCAAAACAGATCTGGAATCTCGCACGTCTTACCTTGCCTCCTGTCATCCTGTTTTTTGTTTGAATCACTGGAATAGCTTCTTACCACTGCTTTTTGGGTTTTATCCCTTTTCCCTCTAAAGTATTTTCTCCACATGAAACCAGATACATTCTTTTATAATGTGAGCTGGATTATGTCACTTCGCTCACAGTATTCCAATGCCTTCCCCATCCTGTCTAAAGGAAAATTCAGTCTTTACATTGGCCTCTGAGAGTGACTGGACCCCTGGACTCAAATTAAAAATCTCACCTCCTCCCCTTCTCTCTCTGGCTTTGCTTTCCCCCAGCTCCTCCTCCCTCATCTTATTCTCCACCATTCAAACACCCTTTCATTTCAGGGACTTTGCACCTGTTGTTTCCTCTGCCTGAATGTTCTCTCCCAGAGATCCATCCTGGCCCTCGCCTTCACCTCCTTCAAGACTCTGCTCAGGGGCGCCTGGGGGGCTCAGTCGTTAGCGTCTGCCTTTGGCTCAGGTCATGATCCCGGAGACCCGGGATCGAGTCCCACATCGGGCTCCCTGCTCAGAGGGAAGCCTGCTTCTCCCTCTCTCACTCCCCCTGCTTGTGTTCCCTCTCTGACTGTGTTAAAATAATAAAATCTAAAAAAAAAAAAAAAAAAGACTCTGCTCAGATATCACCTCACAGTGAGGTCTACCTTAAGCATCCCCATTTCAAATAGAGATGTTAACCCATCTTATCTCC
>PITA01020154.1:0-35630 GCA_004023965.1 Spilogale gracilis
CAGCAAAGGTGGGCAGGGAAGTGACTCAGAAAACTTAAAACTTGTATAAATTGAATGTTCAAGGCCAAAGAATTAGGCTAACAGAGCGAGAACTGCGCCCAGATTCCTGAATTTTTTATCTGGCTCTTTCCATTGCACCAGCCTCCACAGACATCCTTCAATGAAGTGTACATCTTATACCACATCCCACTTCAGGTCAAATCTCCCATAGGTGCTGATATACAATCAAACCCAGGGACTGATTTGTCTACATCATGTTTTAATAATGACCTTGGGGCCAAACTGAGCAATTTCAACTTTCCTGCCCTTCTTTCCTGTTATACCTTTTTTTTCTTTTCCTTTCCTGTTTTCTTTTTTCTGGGGGGGTGGATTTTGGGCCTGTGTAAACATTTCAAGAACACTTGAGGTATTCCTACATAAGTAGCAGATTTCACAGTGAATCTGTTCCATACCCCATCCTTATGTTCATATCTCATTGTCCCAATGTGTTTAGAAACCAGAGACTTTTTATCTTCCATTTCCCGATAATACTTTAATTTTTTTTTCATTATTCCTGATCAGTGTGCTAGAGCAGGCTTGCATCTCACCAGAGTCATGCGCATGGTTTCCCAACTTGAGCAAAAGTTTGGTATTAGTCACAGTAGAATCATTTACACAAAAGAAATTGGCAAATTTTTCAAATTAAGGGTTTTTTTTAAAGCTAATTTTTTTCATGTTCTTAGTAGCAGCTTTATCAAGATATAATTGGCAGACAGCCAACTGTTAACCATTTCATTTACCAACACATTCCTCTTTCTGTTCCATTGAAAGAGGCAAGTCTTTGTTCTAAACAACTTTGCTTACCTTAGGATGAGGTTCTACCCTACAATACCTGCAGCAATATAATTATTTTTGCAGTTGATTTGCTCTTTTAGCCTAGACATTCTTCTAGTCCCTAAAACAAAGAAAGACGTACTGAGGCTATATTTTCCAAGCTCATACCTGTTAATACCTCAAGGGAAACAGTCTGCCAGGGATTTTCCTGCATTTAAATTTGCATTTTTCTTACTATTGAGAAGGAATGAGGCTATTGTAGGCCTTCCAAGGCCAGCCAGTCCACAGATAAATGCAGCCACTTGAGTTAAGCCCCGGTAAAACCAACAGAAGGATCACTCCATATCCTACTTAACTTTGATAAAGCAATACATCCTTGTTTAAATGTGCAAGTTTATAGGTCATTTGTCACATTTCAATGGATTACTGATAGAGCTTCTCTCCACTCAATGAATTCACAACTGAATTACGAACAACTCTCTGGTTGATTTCCTTGGTTTTGAGCACCTCACATTTTTAAGGAGCTAATTTTTGGGAAGAATCAGTTATACATAGAGGGAGGAGATTAAAAAACACAACAAAACAAAAACAAAACAAAAACCCACAATAGTGTCCACAACATGTAATGAAGTCTAATGTGGAAGAGCCAACTGAGTGAATAGGGTAGCTTTAAAAAATACACACAACTGCAGCTGGCCACCAGTCCCCCAAGTGAATTGTGAAAAAACTCCCAAAGACAAGATCAACCTCCAGTGATAAGACTAGAAGTACATTTGCTTCTTTCTTGCTGTGGAGTCACCACAGTTGTTAATAAAACGTCTCTCCCTGCATATTTTGTGCATCTCCTGAGAGCTTTAGAATACTTAGGAGCTGCCATATGCCTTCAAAGAAGAGCTATTTCTTAAAATTCTATAAAACTTAAACTGAAAAGACATAGAACCCAGAACAGGAGGCTTAAATAGTGGAAACAAAAGACACCTCCTGGGACCACTAAAAAAGGTTAATAATGCTGACAGGTGTCTCTCAGATGTATGTTTGTTTGTATGTTGCTTCATACATAGAAAATGCACAGAATAGCAAGACTGCACACACTTGACAGACCATTTCAAAAGAAGCCATTTTAACAGCGAGGATTCCCTCAGTTAACCACCTACCCTTGAATTTCCTCTTGGGTGGGTACACCTCAAAATCTGGCATCAGGCCTTCTCAACCACGTATTTTCAGTGTGCTATTTACTCTGACAGCATGCTCTAATTGAAGACATTGGAGTTGAATTAAATGTATAAAGGACCAACAAATCCCTTTGGGTACTTAACAAATCCTTAATGGTAAGAAAAGCAACAAACCTAGAATTTGTAATTCCAATCATATGTTACTTTCTGGGAGATTGTACATTATTAAAACTTATTGAAAAGGCACAACTGGGGTTTTCCTTCTTTGCTTAGCTGTTTTCTCTTTGCACTTCCTTCAGCAGAGCCTATAAAATGGGCCTGAGCAGGTTCCCATTAGCTGTGGTCAGTTTTAATTTCTGGTTCTCATGCACAAAGCTGATGTGTGTAGGTTCCCAATCCTAAAAGGAAAATGCCACAAAACCATTTTTGCCATTGCTTAATTAAAATGAAAAATGCAGCCTGCAATTTACACAGCAAAATTTAAGACAATTATTATATCATGTGGACAAAGTTCTTCAGTATATAACACTTTGTCCTCGAAGACCATTTGCCCATATCTTACAAAAATTTTCCTGTAAGAAGAAAGGCGGTGAAATATTTAAGACCTTTTTTCCTCTTTCCCAACCAAAATTGGAGTAAGGCCTGTTTCAACTTTTGTGGTAAAAACAGAAAAAAACAAACTCCTCTGTATTTATCTTCCAGAGTCCGTGCTTTCCATTCACAGCTAACAGTTGACCACCATATATATCATAAATTGAGAGACTATAATCTCTGACCTCCAACTTGCTGGCTAGCATTGCATTGAAAGCAAGTGGAAATCGCAGCTTTAATTCCATATCTGAATTAATCAGAACTCTTTCAGTTTCAAGAAGTAGCAATTTAACCTGATTTTTAAAACGGTAACAGGGGAAAATAGGCAATGAAGTCGATCAGAGTTTCAGGCATGGCTGAATCAATCCATTAAGGAAATCTGCCTGTACTTGCTGAGACTGTTTTCTTGAGTGCTGACTTTGTTCTCAAAAGGGCTGGCTCTCCTTTTGTCATAGAAAAGATGAGGAATAGGACCAGCTTACATTTCATACACTAAGAAATCCCAACAGAAAGAAAGTACTTCTTATTTAATAGTTCCAGGAAGAGGCCTGAGTCTGTCATTGCTCTGACTTGGGTCAGGTTTGCATCCATAATCAGTTACTGAAGCCAGGGGATGGAATGTTCTTAGGTGCCAGGCGTTGGTTTTGTCTTAGTTCCGGTTCCCCCAGAAGTAGATCCTGAGCCAGAGATTTCAGGGAAAACAGTTTATTGGAAGTTGCAAGGAACATAGGTGGGTGACAGGGAAGTAAGCCAACACAGGAATGTTAAATCAGATACTAATGAAAAATCAGAGCTTCATATTGCAAAATAAATATGTAAGAATTACCCTTGCCAAGGATTGAGGTATTTGGAGTATATTTGGGGTATTTATACCCTCATGTCCATTAGTTACTAGATAAGGGCTACTTGCAGGAGGACTTTTTTTCCCTGTAAGTACTTCCCACCCATCTGTGCATGGGCCTTGTGTATGGGCGAGGTAGGCTTCATCAGCATAAAGTTTGTCCCCTAATAATCATGCTTTTTGTTGGCTATCAGAAGCCAGAATTATAGGCATGGAAATGCAGAGGGGATGTGAAGGAATATGGGTAGACCACCAACAGAGTCTGCCATAGGTCTTGTCCCTAGCTCCTGTGCAGAGGATGCAGAAATTACTGTGTTAGCCTCACCCAAACCACATCTTATGAGAGTGGAGGAGGGATGGTACTCACAAAGGAAAACTGGGTGCTGTGTCCAAGAAAAAGGGTGAACAGTTCTTCGACAGCCAAAAGCAAAACATGTTCACTTGATTAACTGAACCCTGAATTGTGCCTTCTCAGTGTAAACCTTGCAATGTGGAGACTGGTCCTATACAACAAATGAGAGTAAGAAATAGAAACTGAGCTTGATCCTGATAAGGATATGGATCATTATTCTTAGCACTTGAGCTGAGATCTTGGAAGTGTATCCAGTGTCTTCAAAGGCATGACAATGGGGCTGGTGCACTCATAAATCTTATTTTTCTGGCAAGCCTTGGTCAAGAAAACACAATTCTGCAACAACTGGGGAGTAGGAAGTATTATTTAAGACAGAAGAAATGTAATTGGTGCCTTCTGGGGTAAAATAATTAAAAGAGAGTTATGGCAAACACATAAAGACCCTAACTAAATGTAGACAGAAAGAACCCTGTCGGCCATAAAGAAAGTGACTATGAGATGATTCTAATCCTTTTGTTTTGTTTTTGCTGTCATCATTGTTACTTGGTGATGAGCACATTTGGTGCTTGGCAGTTTATTCTTTTTAAAAAAATGTGTGTTGCCAACAGCTCTTCCAAATGAAGATTATTGCCCAAGGAGCACCATAGAAGCAGCAGTGAGACATGTGCAACCAAAAAGCATTAACGAAGTCTGGGGTGACTTCTACTGTGGTGAGCAGAATGCCAAACCTACTAGCTGTCTGGATTTCTGGCTGCTTAATAAATCTTTCCTTTGTGTAGTCTGTGAATGCTGGCTTATGATGTGCTTACATCAGACTGGCTGTAAAGGGGCTCACTAACATTGACCCCAACATCTCTATATCCTAATCTCTAATAAATCAGAGAAGGGCTTTTTCATCATTATTAATAGATATAACTGTTCAGTAATGCTCAGGTAATATGTATCTATTTCTTTACTCTGTGGGTATACAAATTTGTCTGTTGTTATTTTGTCTTTGAGGCTTTAAGAAATAAGTAGGGGGGTTAACATGTTTCTAGATTCCTAGAATCTATTGGAAACACAAAGAGGATGTTCTCCCAGTGGTAGAGCCCGAACAATTTCACTTCTCTGCCTCTGCCAACTTACTTTCTAGTTCAAAGTCTCAGCTAAGTTCTATAAAAACACCTATTCCTGATTGGCTCATTTTTCTTGGTAAACAGAATTTACCTATTTCTTCTCCTTCTTCTTTATTAAGAAGAAAATGGGTAAACAGTATTTTATATACTTTCAGTCTACAGCCCACAGATACTCTGAGACTGGAGCAAAACCACGGAATGAAATGACTTGTGCACTCCTCCCTGGGAAAAATGCTATCTACACAACATCCTTTGTGATGATTACTTGGAATCATTGGAGTAAGGAACAACACATCATAAATGTTCATATACTTACTACTGCAGATATCTGCCATGATGAAAGGAAAGGGGAAACAAAAGAGAAGTTATTCAGTGGTAAATCTGATGAACTGTGTATTTAGACTCCTTCTCCAAGGGAGCTTTTCTTTTCAATGAAAGACTCAAGACCTTTAGCAGAAACTGGTTTGTTACTTATAACCATCCCCAAAGACCAAACACTTGCCTTCCACTGGTGGTAATTCACCTTATAGTGACAAACTTTACATCCACATCTGACATTTTTATTTTGTGTGTGTGGTCTTACAGATGGGTTAGAATGGGTTCAAGTCTAACCAGAGCCCTAAATCTGAGGGAATGTGGTGAGTCCCACTCAACAGAGAGAATCCTTAAGATGTAAAGCCTGTTGTTCTTCAACCAAAGGCCTGTTTTCCCCTTAAGCAGTGTTTCTTGGATAACTAAAATGTGCTAGAACTCAATGGTAGATTCCCTCAGGAAAGGCCAACAGGAAAGTGTCTGAATCCAAAAAGGTGCTTAATAGTGGCCAGTTCTAGGCAAAGAAAGAAGGGAAAGAAAAACCCCTCCCTTAAACCATTCCAAACTTGGCTTGGGGAGAATATGGAAAAGGGGAAAGAAAATGTTTGGGTGTTTTTCTTCTTTTTTATGTGTTCTGTCTTGTTGGCGCCTTATTGCCAGAAGATGTTGGAGAGCCAACAATGTGCAATGTGGAACTTTAAAAATAAATTCTGTCTTAGAGCAATCCAAACTGCTTGCCATGAAAATGAGACTTTCCCAGTGTGCCAACACTGAACAAATCTGAAATCAAGCCTCCCTAATGTTCACGTTAAATATTAGAGTGATGAGAAAAAGAACAGAGGGAGGGAAGACTACTGCAGTGACACAAGAGTGGGTAAACAAAGCGGGCAGAAAATGAGTGGGTGAGAATCAGAAGGCTTTACAGAGTCCAAGTTATCAGCATGGTAAAGGATGGACTGCATGTAGAGCAAAGCACATCACTGAGAGTTATAAACAAAGCCACTTATTTCTCTGGAAAAAGCAACAGGCAAGGTTTAGGAACCTGGTTTTTAGGCTGTAATTTTCCTTATGGTACTTCCTCACTCTATAATCGTGAGTCCCTAAGCTTTTACTCAATCTGTGATGAACCTTTTCTCTTTTGCAATATTTATCTTCTTTTTCTGTTGACACATTGATGGTTTGCACAATGAGAATGATTTACAGAGTTAGACCACTGAGCACATTGTTCTTCTTTTATGAGTCAAGTAGAACAGAACTTACACAACTTCCTATTCCCAATATACTTCCAAGGCAAAACAGAGAAAAAAAAAGTCTAGGCATCAGAAGCCAGAAAGAAAGAAATACAAATGTCAATACGCACCAGAAAAAAACTTTCAAAATCCATGGTTTGACTGCCTTCCATCTAGCATCCTGGTGAATGGAAGTAATTTATTGAGGTAATGACAGGGTTTGATCATGAGAATAAGGAAGAGAGAATAAAATGTGGATAAGAAATCAATAGGTATGAGGAGTCTAACAGAATTCTTATAAACTCAGTTCTTTTGGAAAGCCACTTAAAAGACAGCTTTGTTGGGAAAATAAAATACTGAAAAGTCCATAAAAGTCCAATTAAAGTTCAGTCACACTGAAGCCGTGTTCATGTTCAGAAAGGAAGTTCTGGAAAATTAGGAAAAGTACGTCATGTATAAAACAGTGTTTAACATAAACAGATAAACAATACATTTTTTTGTTCACTTATGAGATTAGAAAGTTTCCACTAAATTAAGGAAACCTACCCACATAGCAATGATATGTACCAACACATGGAATGATGGAGGCCTTTTATTAACTCTTAGTAGTGATCAAATGAACTAGCCTAATATAAAAGAGAAAGCAAAATAGAATAGGGTTTTGAGCTACTTTTTTAACAGTTAAGTCTTCTTTTCCAAGTCACTCATTTGACACACACTCACAGTCTTCCCACAATGAACCAGACAGTAGGGTCAGTGCTGATGTGTGGCAAATAAACACACAGGTTACTAAAGCAGACACACTGCACACACTCCTGGAACTTAAAGTCTAATGGTGGAGACACACCAATCAAAGATCACAGAAACAAATTTAAGTTACAACTGTGGCAAATGCTACCGAAAGAGGTTCTCAACTTAGGAACTCTGTTTCATGGAAGTTTCATGGAAAATCTGAGTAAAGCCTCCAGCGAACTTGGTGTCCTTCTGTGTAGTGAACAGTTTTCAGTCTTTATCCTTACTGGTCTCTCAGCAGCATTACATAGTGATGAACACTGCCTTGTTAAAACATTTTCTTTCTTTAGTTCTAGTGGCACACGATAGCAGTTTTCCTCTTGCTCTTTATGCTTCTCGTTTCCTCTCTCCTTCAATTGATCAACCTCCTTTATCTTGCTACTAAATGTTGGAGCTCCTTGACCTTAGACCCTCTTGTTCTCTTTCTGTATTTTCTTTGCAGGAACTGAATCCTCATGGTGGAAACTGCCTATAAGAGGTGATCATATATGTTATCCCTATCAGATCTCTCCTCTGGGCTCTACCTACATGTCCTAAATGTCCTTCAAATGCATCATGACTAAAACCAAACCCCCACCCCCCACCTGTTTTTTTCCAAGAGTTCTTCATCTCAACTTATCACAGGTAATGCAAATCATGTGGTTAGAAGTAATCCCTGACACTTCTTTTTCATGAATTTTATATATACCCAAGTAATCATAAGTACTAATGACTTTATTGCAGCCTATGCATTTCTGAAGTATGTCCATTTCTCTCCATCTCTTTCAAGAACTATTTTTCTTTTAAGCTATCTCTCTTTCTGGGACAACTGCATTAGCTTTTAATTGGTGTTCCTCCAACTACCCTCAACCTTTTATAATACATTATCCTTCATGGTGGTCTACCTACTACTGCCCTATAAATTATACTTGTTTGTAAAACATTTCAATAATTTCTCTTATAAGATGAAAAACATGCTTCTGATCATGCCTACAGAATGCTGTACGTTTTAATCACTCCTAGAAGGTAAAAACTTCCCTCTCTATTCCAACTAACCCCATTAATGATATGGTCATGTACATGGCTTACAGGACCAAATTGCCTGGGTTCAAAATCTTATACCACACTTGGTACTATGTGACCTTGGGTATATTATAGGACCTTGTTAAGCTTCCTCACCTATAAAGTGTGGCTAATAATAGTATCTATTTCATAGGCTTGTTATGAAGATTAAGTGAACCCATAAATGTAAAATGTTTAGAACAATGTCTCGCACATCGTAAGTACTATTTGGATATTAGCTACCAATATTTTTTCCTGCCATTTCCACCATATGTTCACTTTTTCAGGACTTGCCAGTCTCAATTTTACTTTTTTTTTTGTTGTTGTTATTTTCTGATGATGGCAGCCTCCACTATTAAATAAAAGCTCTGTTGGTTTCTTTTTACCACCACTGTACCCTCAGTACCTTGCAAATTCCTGGGTCAATAACAGATGTTTAATAAACCTTTGTTTAATGAACAAGAAAATTAATTAATAAACCCCAGGTGAGCAGGAAGTTACAAGGAGAAAAATTATTCAATATAGTTAAATGTAATTGAGCAGCCAAGCAAAGGAAGAGACTTTATATTATCTAAGCATGAAGAGATATAAGTAGTATACTAGATCTTGAGAAGAGTTATTGGAGTGAGTTGTGGGGTTAGAAGCCAGAATGCAATGAGTTAAGAAGTGAACAGGATGTAAGAAATTAGAGACAACTCATTAATCCAGTGCTTCTGAAACAATTTGTGAACTTCTATCAATATGCAGCTCACATTACATGGAACTCAACTCACAAGTTGGACAATACTCCAGGTGGTCTATAGCTCACTGTCTAATTGAGCACTGGAGATGTGACTATGCAAACTGAGATGTTCTCTGTGTACGCATATATATGTGTGTGTCTGTATAGACACACATATTTATTTATCTATCTTTGTGTTTCAAAGATTTAGCATAAAAAGAAGGAAAATAACAATTTCACTTGATTTCACATATTTTGAAATGATGCTTTTTTCTTTAAGAGGCTACTAGAGTATGAGGGTTGTAGTACAATTCTATTGCACAGCACTGGTTTATATTTTTTTTAAGGAGATAAGTCTACTGATGGCCGCTTGAACATTGTGATCATATTATATTATTCTCAATGTTTCTAATATTTTGCAGACTTGTACTGGCCACATATCACACTTTGATCAGCACTGTATTAGACAACATACAAAAGAAATTTGGTTTCGAATGTAACATCACAGAAAAGGGTGGAATAAAGTCTTAAAAGAACTGATCTCTCTACTGAAACAATCCTACACTGACACAGATTAATAGAATCAACTTTTTTAAAACTCTGGAATCTAAAGAGAAATCCTCAGGTAGCTGGAGACTATCGAATGAACGATAGGTTGGCTTCTGTTAGAGGATCACTGCTTTTTCATCACATCACATAGAGTAAAACTCAAATGTTCAGTACCCAACACATGTGAAAAAAATACTCTGAGGACCCTAGGCTTCCACCTCTGGTGGGTCTTATAGACTCTGTGCAAGCAGTGGGTAGGACTCCACTGCACAGTCATAGGCAGACTTGAAGGAAATCATTTGAAGAAATCTATGTCAAGCCACTGGCTGATAACTGAGATAATAGAACAATCCCTTTAGTGACCACGAGTAGTAAGGGAGACACTCTTGCAAAAATTGTTTGGAAAAGTCGCTAACAAATGTACATCTAGAGCCAATAAACTATCAACAACCTCAAACTGAGGAAGGAGGAGAATCTGACCTCCTGAGCTACCACACTGTAGTAGGGAACTACTTTACACTAGGATGTAAACTAGCCATCTGGGATGGCTACAACAAATTACTGAAAATAAATAACATCAGTGGGATTTGGAGAAATTTGGAAACCTGATACATTATTTATGGGAATGTAAAATGGTTCAGGTGCTCTGGAAAACAGTTTGGCAATTTTTCAAAAAGTTAAACATTGAATTACCATATGATCTAGCAATTCAACCCCAAGGTGTGTGTGTGTGTGTATATATATATATATATATATATATATATATATATATCCCCCTCAAAACTGAAAATTGATGCTCAAACAAATCCACATGCATTTATGTTCATAGTAGCAGTATTCACAATATTCAAAAGATGGAAACAGCCCAAATGGTTGTCAATGGATGAATGGTAACAAATTGTGGTGTATACATACAATAAAATAATCTTTAGCTATGCAAAGTAATCATGCAATAATAGATGCTACAACATGGGTGAACCCTAAAAACATTGCACACAGTGAAATTAGCAAGACACAAAAGGTCACACATTGTGTGAACTGTGTGAATTTACCTGAAATATCCAGAATAGATAAATTAATAAAAACAGAAAACAGATTGTTGGTTGTCAGAGGCTTGGAGAAAAGGGGAATAAGGAGTAATAGGATAGATAGGATTCTTTTCATATGAGGAGAATATTTGAGAACTAGGTAGAGGTGTGGTTGCTGAATTTTGTTAATGTACTAACAGCCACCGAACTGTTCACATTAAGATGGTTAACTTTGTGCTATGTGAATTTAACTTCAATTTAAAAAAGCAGGGAGGAGAAGAAGCTTGGCTTCAGTGAAGAGAGAAATAGAACATTTATTGTGGGTTAATTGGTGCCTGAAGTAGGTTGTTATTTCCTTTTTAATTACTCATGTAGGAGTGCTTGAACTTGGTGAAATACTGTTGGACAGGAAATAAGACAGAGAAGGCAAGGGAAACAAGGCAAAGGGAATAGTCAACAAAGTCAGGTACAGAGGTAACTGTGAATATAAAACAATAGTTGAAAGTGGAGGTCATTCCCACCTGACAGAACTAATTTCATCTTTGAAGTAAGAAGTAAAAATATCCATGAGGGGATGAGTACCAAGTTCAGAGAGAAATGTTTAAGCACATTTGAAATGGCTCTAATAGAGAAAAGAAGAGAGAGTTGCATATGAAATCACATAAGAGCTGAGGACCCAAATGAGTTTCAAATGACTCATTGAGAGGTGCATGTATATGTCTTTGTGTGCTTGAGCATATGTGATATGCTTCTAGAAATAATCAGGTGTCCAACTGTGGACATAAAGACAGCAAATGTCTGGGTTGGTCTAGCCTTACAGCTTTCTCAGATGGGTGTTAAGGGCATCAATGAAACAGGAGGTTGAAGATAGAATGGAATGGTGGCATATGGTCACTCAGAGTGAACATTTTAATTCAAGAGTTCAGAAATAGAGTAGGTATTGCTAATGGCCTGCTCATCCATGAAACAGTGTGGCTGAGTTAAGGTGGGGGCAAGTTATTGAAGATCAGGTCATGGATTTGGGTCCGGAGGTTGGCTGAACTATACATGTGAATGTTGAAGTCCCCAAGGATGATGGCAGGACCTGGTGTGGAGGAGACAACAGACCATTCTTCAATGAAAGAAGGAAAGAATAACAACTGGAATTAGAAGGAGACAGCAACAATAGAGCCAGATGTCCAGTGCCAAGTCCTGATCCTGACGTGGTAAGTGGGGGGATAACCAACATAGCTCTGTCCTTTTTGAGAGGAGGCATATTCAACTAAAGAGGGTAGTGCCATCAAAAAAACACAACCTAACTGCTAAGACTTTTAAAGGAAAGATGCATCAAACTTAACAAATGTGATCAACCTGGAAACAAGAATAAAAAATTCAACATGCACGTATGCCTCTGGTGTTTTTTGAACAGTCCCAATTATGGGGATGGAAAGAATTTGAGACTGAGAATGGTGTTGTTCCCTGATGAGGGTAAACCTGATTCCTCAGGTTTACCTGAGTCTGCATTAAACTCTCTAATCTTATTCATATACCTTGTTGTTGGTGTTGTTTTAAGATTTTATTTATTTACTTGAGGGCGCCTGGGTGGCTCAGTTGGTTAAGCGACTGCTTTCGGCTCAGGTCATGATCCTGGGGACCCGGGATCGAGCCCCGCATCGGGCTCCCTGCTCAGCGGGAAGCCTGCTTCTCCCTCTCTCACTCTCCCTGCTTGTGTTCCCTCTCTCACTGTGTTTCTCTCTGTCAAATAAATAAATAAAATCTTAAAAAAAAAAGATTTTATTTATTTACTTGAGAGAGAGATAGAGGAAGCAAGAGAGAGAACAGGAGCGGGGATGAGGGGCAGAAAGATATGGAGAAGCAGACTCCCTGCTGAACAGGAAGGCCACCATGGGGCTCAGTCTCAGGACCCCAGGACCATGACCTGAGCCAAAGGCAGATGTTTAACCAACTGAGTCACCAGGTGTCCCCATATCCCTTGTTCTTATTCCACAATGTCCAAAGAACCCTCTGCAGGCTAATTTAGCTTTCTAGAAACTCAGGTGCCCCAAACTGGGGCCTGTGGAGAGTATCAGGTTTGAATATCATATATCTAGGTGTAGAAGATATACTGGAAATGCATATTCTTTTTTTTATTGTTACTTAATTTTTTTTCATATTATTTATTGTAATAAAATAAACCTACATTCTGATTTGTCAGCTGGCTTCTCTTCAACCTAGCTACAATATATTAGTAACTGATTTAAATTTCATATAAAAATGATATATTCAGGAAATCAATGGATATTTTGTTTACATATAATGGTATAAAATAGAGCACCCAGTATCTGGGTATTTAAAAATCCTGCATGATTGTGTGAAATTTTTAGTTCAATGCCCAATTCTTCATTAAACCATATGTAGAAGCTTCAGTATTTTTACTTCCCCTCAAGACTAAAAGCTGAAAAATACCATGTGAATACTGACTCAACTGATCTGCAATATGTCTGCTTTGAAGTAGTCATGCACCAAGTTAATAAGATGCATTCTGGAAGGTCTATAATTATGTAGTTTTATAGAACACAGTAACGGAGCTGATTTAACTGTCTACCGTGCAAATATGCATGAATGCAACTGTAATGACCTGATATTTACTTAGAACACAAGAGCTCCTTCAGGAGTTATAGGTGAGGGCCAAGAGGAGAAGTGTGGGGCTGATTTTACCAATAGGTATTTGAGTTAAATGGAGAAAATAATACCTTCTGAATTATTTATTAGTGAATTGATGAAAATCTAGAAAAAACTTTAGGTCATTATTCCTAATAGTGCCATTAGGTTTAATCTAAGCTTCAATTCTGTATATATCAAATTTCTAGTTCATGTTTTCAATACGCCTATATCAATTATTTAGATACCTGTCATCCTAATACTGAAGTGAACTGTGATTATCCATCTCTATTCACAAATATATATCAGAGAAAACTGTTGAACAGCCAGAAGCCAAATGGAGCAGATATGACAAATGTGGACCAACAGTAAGTAAGAAGACAAATTTGGCAAACTGTATATGAAAATTAAACACAGTACATGAAAATTCCCTTGATGTTTGGAACAGAACCAACAAGGGCCAATACCCAAAATGTTTGTAGCAACGTTATTAGTCATTTATCATTAGAAGCTCCTTAGCATATCGAATTTTGTTATATCCCACTAAAATTTGTAGTTTCCCATGATAAAGAACTCTTTAAAAATACATTACTGATAGAGGGGGGTGGAGGGATGGGAGAGCCTTGTGGTGGGTACTGGGGACACCTAAAGCGTGGAGCACTGGGTGTGGGGAATGGGGAATGAATCTTGAAACACTGGAAAAAAATTTTAGTAACAATAAAAAAAAATACATTACTGATAGTGTCATTCAGCAATATAATCTTGCCTAACCTGTATTTTTATTTCACTATTATTGGAAAATAAAATGAGTCATTTGTAAATTCCACTCTTTTATTATTTATTATTATTATACAAAGCATGAAGAGGAAGTACTGTTGTGTACTCAATATCATCATCCAAAAGTAACTCAGTGGATATTAATGGTTTCACATGTAATCTTTCAAATAATTTTCTATAGCTTCAAAGACACATACACATATACATTTTACACTTAATGAATTACATCTTTGTGTGTTTCCTCCTTAACAATGTGTCATGGGCCTCTTTCCAGAGTATTACGTATGGTAATATTTCAGAGTAATGACTAAAAAGAATTTAATGATATGACCACTGATGTGCTAATAAACTGGTTGTGTTGAGAGTCCTCAAGACCACCTCCAAGTTTGGTGATTTTCTAGGAAGACTTACAGGACTCAGCATGAAGTTGAACTTACAGCTATGATTTATTACAACAAAAGTGTACAAAACCAAATCAGTAAAGGAAAAAGTCAAATAGAGCAAGGTCCAGAAGAAACCAGGAGTCAGCTTCTAAAACTCTTCTCTCAGTAGAGTCACAGACACACTTAATTCCTTCAATATTAAATTATGACAATACATGTGAAATATTGTCTACCTGCAAAGCTCATTGGAGACTCAGTTCCCAAGATTTTTATTTGAAACTGGTAATGTAAATAATCCTCTGCCTAGCACATATCAAGAATCCAGATTCTCTAAAAATAAAATAAAATTAAAAATTAAAAAATTAAATTAAATTTTAAAAAAAGGAAAAGAATCCAGATTCTCAGAAGGGAAAGCAGGTGTTCTGCATAAACTACATCATTTGCAGAGTTTAGGCACTATGTGGGTTTCTGTCAGTTAGGGGAATGGCAAGAATGCTTTCAAAATTCAGCTTCCCAGACACTAGGTAAAGATAGTAGTTGTAGGCCTGCTATGTTGACTCTTTTTTGGACATTGACTCTTAGGAAAAGGAGAAAAAGTATCCTCATTCATCTCATTTGCTAATTTTCATGGTGTAAATATTCTTATCAGGGACAATTTCAACCTATTAACATGATGACACTGAATGTGGAGTTGGGAAGAGGTTCAAACAGTTGCCTCCTCACAAGCCAGTACAAGCTGTCTCCAGCACACAGCTGAAAATACCATTATTTATGACATAATTCCTAAGAGTATGTGCCTCCAATAAACTCGTCATCCATCATTGGGCTATATATGTGTATGTATAGTCAACTGAAGTTAAAGTAAAAAAAGAAAATAGGTGTTAGAGATAACCTTTCAGTATCCATGACTGTCTGTTCTAACTGAATGCACTAAGAATGGTTCTCTTCCCAACAACCCACAAATAGTAAAATTTCAGAGTCACAAGGGACTTTTAATTCAATCTAGTATTTCATAAGTAAACCATCTAAGAACCAGAGAATATGAGAACCAGAGATCTTCCAAGATTCCCCCAACCATTATATGTCAACTAGTAGAAATACGAATTTAGTTTGCATGAGTGCTGAACCATTATCCTCAAAAATTAGAAAACAAAACCCTAAAATAAAATTAAAAGCCATTCATGAATTACAGAATCAAAACTTAGTTAATCTAATTGCTTGGTCCCATGAGAAGCCTAAATGTAGATGCAAAAGTCAAAAGATGCAAAGAAAAGAGGGAACGTGTGTGATGAAAAATTAATGAACTCTTCATCTTTCTTAGTGAAGAATTATAACATACAGGCTAAAAAAGACAAATCAAGAGATATATGATTTCACGTTTGCAAAGAGATAGCACCAGACAAAACTAAGACCAGGAAGTATGGAGGTAAACTGAAGGTTGGGACAGAAGGGAGAAGGGAACTTTAATATTTCATTTTATAACATTCTGTATTGTTCTATTTTTGCACATATATTTGTATTTTTTATCTTTTAAAGATCGAATACATTTCTAAAAGTAAAAAGGCTGGAATATACATATTCATAGTAGTTATGTCTGGGTTGTACAAGTGGTGGTTAAAGAGATTTTTTTTTTAATAAATAGTGATTTTTTTTTACTTTGCATTTCTCCATTTTTCTATGTGAACATCATTTTATTATAAAAATAAATCTGTTTGTTATTATTGCTTTTTATTATTAATCTCAAAGGGTGAAGGAAAATGATATACCAATTGCCTTTGATATATGGAAGAAGCCAGCCTAAGCTTACAGTCTTTGGCACCAGAATTCCAGATTTCTAAATCAAAAGGATATAGTCACAATTAAGTCCAAGAAAGTATGACTGTTTTCCTGAATGTTACAACAAATATGTGGCAGGTATCAGGTTAATAGAGTTTTTTGAAATTAAGTCTAGGGTTACAAAGCTTCCCTCTTAGTGTTCCCAGCTTGTAGTCTTCTTAATGCGCTCTCTCATTAATAAGCACTAAGAAAGTTGAGGACATAATGACTTTTCATAGCACAAATGGCAATATCTAAACAAAATGTTATTAAGCTATTATATGCATATTTATCACAGAAGAGACATTTTAAAAGATGATAATGTGCAACATGGTCAGAGTCGGTTTTAAGTCTCACACAAGTTTTCAATATGTTAAAAGACTGGAATTAATATAAAGCGGTTTTCACTTTTTACACAGATGTGTTCGGTTTATAATCTGGTGTGCCAACTTTTTCTCTCCTATTGGAAATATTCTCATAAAACTGATCTTAAGCGGGGTACCTAGGTGGCTCAGTCGGTTAAGCATGGGCCTTTGGCTCAGGTCATGATCTCAGGGTCCTGGGATCAAGCCCTGCATAGAGCTCCCTGCTCAGTGAGGGAGTCTGCTTCTCCCTCTTTCTCTGCCCCTCCTCCTGCTTGTGCTCTCTCTTTCTCTCTCTTTCAAATAAACAAATAAAATTCTTAAAAAACTGATCTGAAGCATCTATTTTACAAAATACTCAATTGGAAACACTTAGTAAAACTTTCTAAATACTTCAAAGATGAGATTCAAAGGATATTAAAGATAAAATATTATCTTTGATGGGGAAGAGAAGCTGAAGAAGAGAGTATGTATCTTCCATGTGCTTTTGGGTAAATTTCTAGTGAGTAGGACTTGGGCTACAGAATTTATTTTTTCAGAGGTATAATGAATCAAGTTTGCAAATTTTATTTCTTATGACCCTGTCTCATTTTTATGGTTCTCCATGTTATTAGATTAAGACAAATGCTAGATTGCCATGTGACTGCTAAGTAATCATCACTGCTTCTCTTTGCCTTTATTACTTTGTCTTAAAATGCCCTAGGGTAGATGTTAATGACACAGAGTTGGACCAAACAAGACTGTCCTCTGAAACTTAGAAAGGCTGATTGTATTTGTCCACATCTCTGTTCTCAGACAAAAATTACACTTGGGGGAATATTTTAGAGTCTCAGATCCACAAATAGCACCCTTTATATATTAGGAATAATGGGAAAATGGAAGATGGGAAAACATACAGGCATTGAAAAACAGAAGAGAGGCATATCCTAAATGGGTACACTTTAAAATAACGTCTGAAAAAAATCAATTTATCTAACCATGCACTCATTCATTTATTTACTTATGCAGCAAATGTATGTTGAAAACTTATATAGTGTCAGTGCCAGAAAAATATCTACATACTTTGAAAGCCTGAAATCCAATCACGAATCACTAAGAAGAAATTATGCTAAAAGACCCTGATGGAGATCTAAAGTTCTATTAGCTTCTGCTGGGGGACTGGATTCTAAGCCCAGTATTTTTCTAGTGACTAGCAATAGTTGTACAATGAAGAGAATAACTCCACAGAACCATAAAACCACTATTATGTGGTTTCTCCTACTTCTGTGCGCATCACGTAAACTAAATCTTCTGATATTCACCCACTTAAGTTGTGGTTGAATTTGCCTTTGGATTCTATGCAAGAGAAAGGTTGGTTCTCACTAGGGGCAAGCTCTAAGAATGTGTCCTTTCTTCCAGTCCTCCTTACGCACACATTCTTTTTCCTTCTCCTCACTTTATGCTAAATTCCCTGAAAACTTCAGGCCAACAAACAACTCCTTGTGAAAAGAATCTTGCAGAAAAGATCTAATAGAATGGCAAAAGGCATGGAGACACTGTGTTTAAAGAATAAAAATCCTAATGAGGTAGAAGTTGCAATTTATTCAGATATTTGCAAGGTAAAATGTATTCCATGGTCTAGAGTCTTCTCAAGACTAAGACCAGGGCATATGGATAGAGTGTACAAGAGATGCATTCTGATTCAATATAGGATTTTCCAAACATTGGAGTCCCCTAAAATGACCTGCTTTACAAAGCAATAAGTTGGATATGTGCAAAATGTCTGCCAGATAACCTGCTGGATGTTGTGAAACAAATTCCTATATTAAACTAGTCATACAGTCATACTACTTAATGGATTCTAAGAACTCCTGTCCAAATTCAAGATTCTGTGCTTTTATAGTTTGTTTGCTGGTTAGGAAAACTGGCATATTTTTCTGAAGTGGATATTAGTTTAGTATCTCTGGGCCCCAATATAGGAAGATACAAGATAGGGAATTGTGTTTTCACATAGATGGCAATTTAACTGGACGATCCTGTATTGGCTATTTGGTTGTGGACAAGATACTATACGTTTCTGAGCTTCCATTCCTTACCCATTTGGGGGAATAATAGGGCAGGGCCATAATCTCTTCTTTACAGCCCTCAGAGTCGCATGGTTTGGAATTCAGAATTTTCCAGATATTGTAATAGCAAAAAGTACACTTTGTGTATATCATATAACACTACTGGTAGGGCCCTAAGGCTGTATGTGCTAATAAAATTCATTAATAATCCTTCATTAAAACATGTAAATATTCCTATGAAGTCAAAGCCATAAAACTTATAAAATAAATGAACCTATATTGATACAGGTCAGATTTTACCACCAAATAATTTTTTTAATGGTTTCACACTTAAAGAAGGGCAGAATTACACCTCTCTGGGAGAATGCTGTAAGATTTAAGTCAGTTAAACTCTAGAGAATAGCACTGTATGTGTTATTAGTGTCCATTCAACTTCTTGATTTTTATCATTATGGCCTTTAGATAAATTTAAAGATTTATACTTGTAACTTGGAAACTTAGCTTGAAACCAGATGTTAGAAGCTCTACATTGTAGAGAATTTGTTAAATAGCATTTAATTTTTTGATTTGGTACAAGTGAACAACACCTATGATATTCAGAGGTCACTCTTGGTGGACCCGGGTCCCAGCTGCCAACTCCCTGCTCCTCTCTTTTTGCCCTTTCCCTTTCCCTTTGCCCTTGACCAAATAGGAGCCATCCTGACTAGGAGGATAGCCTCTGTCCTTACCCCCTGGGGCTAACCCAAAACCAATAACTGATATAGGGGATACAGAATCTGGCCCTCTTGCCTCAAATTGAGACCATCTCTGTGGTGCCATACAGGCTTGAGGACTCCTCATAGAGGAGGCCATGAACCCATATTCTGGCTTAATACATTCTCCCACCTTCTGCTTTCTTCACTGCCTTACATTGAGTAGGCCTTACAGAGTACTCCCTCAACAAATTATGCAGACCAACCCCTGTCTCAAGCTCTGCTTCTAGAGAACCCAACTTAAGGGGCGCCTGGGTGGCTCAGTTGGTTAGAGAACTCAACTTAAGACAACATTCCAGGTGATTTCTTTTATGTACTGTTTATTCATATGCTTATTTAATTGTAAAGATCCTAAAAGCATTCACCTGTTGCACTATTATACCTATATATAAAAGAAAGGATCCTGGCCTCTGAGATAGTCAGTCCAAATCTATTATTCTAGTTATCCAATCTTTATGAGCCTCAATATCCCATTAAAAATGTTAAGTACACTGAAGTAGATATAAAGTACCTTACAATAACAGATAATGCACAAAATAACTTGACGTTTCTTGCCCCCATAAGATTCGCTGCAGGCTTTTGGCATTCTTAAGCTTCATACACATTTGTCAATCATCAAATCCTTTTCTCTCTACTGATGGAACATGGACCTTAAGTTTAATGAGATGAAAATCACAAGATCATCTCTTGCAGATCTTCCTTATTGTTACATTACCTCTGTTTGCAATGGAAATATTTTCTTAATCTTGTGCTTGGAGTCCTTTGCCATAGGCCTGCAACTTTTAGTCTGTGTTACATGAAATACATGAGTACTCTTGTGCCTTTCCACCCTTATCTTAAAGCCAAACCTATGCCACTTTCTGATAAGCTCTGTTCACTATAAAAAGAAGTTGATGCAAACAGCCACACTGTATCAGAAGGTATACAGACGCAGCTGTTTTCATTTGAGCTTTGCTGCCGGCTCTCAGGATCTCAACTAGAAAATCCTCAAGACAGAAATAACAACACCGACATGGCCTCCTACCAACCATACTCCAGGAGACCCTTTTTCCTATTCATCTTTGTTGACAGAAAAGAAGTGTCAGAGTGCCTAGGTGGCTCAGTTGGTTAAGCATCTGACTCTTGCTTTCGGCTCATGGCATGATCTCAGGCAGGTGAGATTTAGCCCCACGTCAGGCTCCATGCTCAGCAGGGAGTCGGAACCTGCTTGAGATTCTCTCCTTCCCCTTCTGTCCCTCCCCCTTCTTGTGTGATCTCTCTCCCTCCCTTAAATAAGAAAACAATGTCAAGAATAAATTTCTGTAAGGGAAATTCAGGAACTAATAAGGAAAAGACTTGGAATCATTCCTATTTGCTGACTGTCTTTATTCCCAGAATAATCATCGAAACGTGATATTATTAACTCCACTTTGTTGATAAATCAACCAAATCCCAGAGTTTGATAATTTTATTAAGTTATACACTAGTAAATAGAATATTACTATTTGGACCCAGACCTGTCTGACTCAAGTATCATACTGTCTATGTACACTGTCCATACAAATTTGCAAGATACTGATTAAATCTTCAAAGCTAGGCATTTCAATACCTTTCTTTTCTTTGGGTTAGCTTGAATCAGAAGATTAGCGAAGTAGAGTCTCTATAGCATGAGAGAGATATAAGAAAACATTCAAATTATGCTTAAAATTATTTTCAGATTTTGTGAAACATCAACAATATGTAAATTATAAAAAATGAATTTAATTACCTCAGTTTAATGCTACTTGCATTAAATTAAATCTATTAGGGATAGGTGATTGGTACCTTAGTCGATCAATAATACCTTTCAGAAACCAACTGGATACCCCCAGATTTTCCAGCCACACAACTATTATACTAATCAATTCCCCAACTTTTGAAAACCAACATCTTTGTATAAAAAGAAGACTGAGATTTTTAGCATAAACCAAAAAATGTGCATTTGAGAACCATGTAAATATGAAACTGTTCCTTTTGTGGGGGAACCTGAGTGGCTCAGTCAGTTAGGCTTCCAACTCTCGGGTCTCAGCTCAGGTGTTGATCTCAGGGTTGTAATTTCAAGCCCCTGGTTGAGTTTCTTGAGACTACTTTAAAAAAAAAATGCTCCTTTTGTGGAGTTTAAGAGGTCAAAGGATCTTCTCCAAACCTGACATTGAAACAACATTATTTGTGGCTTTGCAAGACAGAGTAATTTGCTGAAATGTAAAAAGATGCCTACCTACATTGAGCTATTTGATTCCTAACTGTTGTGTCATCTGCCTCCTCTAATTTTCACTTTTGGTAAAAAGAAAAAATATAAACTTTCAAAATCCAAATACCACAGCCCTAACATCAAATAAATATCCATGAAGTCATCTTTTAGTATGTCAGAATAGAAGAGAATTACGATAGAGAAATATGTCTGCTGCCATTATATTTATTTCATTAGAATTTCATGGAACTTCACTAAATGGAACTTTAAATGGATAGGAAGCTCCCAGACCTGAATGAAGAAAAAGCAGACAGATTCCTAATTAGCTTTCTAAGTAGAAATACTACCTTGTGAAATACAAAAAGACAGTTGTTAAATCTATACTATACTCACTTTAGGATATTGTGAATACTGCATATGTTTTACTCAATATGAAACAAATGTGTAAGTTTTTTTTAAAGCTCTCTTATCTGTTTTGTGCCTTCCTTTATTCTTAATGTTGCTTTTTTTTTTTTCTTCGTGGTAGCAGTTTCCAGTGGCCGAGGGTTGGAGGACATTAGAATGTCCACAGGCAGAAGATGGGGATCATTTCAGCAATCACTATGAATATTTTAAAATAGATATTCTTGGATCTGGCAATTCTATGTCTTAGAATTTTTTTCTTATAAGAGTAGTGGCACTAAAATATACCTATAAAGATATTCCCTTTTAATCACTTATAACTACTAAGAAATAGAAACAACCAAACCACATACTGGTTAAATTCATGTGTTCTCTATAAGACTGAATATTACACAACTGTTAATACTAAAAGAATGTACCAACTTGGAAAACAGTCAATGATACATTGAGTGGGGGAGAGAGGGAGAGAAAAGTTTTCACACAGTACAATAATATTGTTTAGCAGGGGCAACTGGGTGGCTCAGTCGCTTAGGCGACTGCCTTCAGCTCAGGTCACAATCCCGGAGACCTGGGATGGAGTCCCACATCAGGCTCCCTGCTTGGCGGGAAGCCTGCTTCTCCCTCTCTCACTCCCCCTGCTTGTGTTCTCTCTCTGGCTGTGTTTCTCTCTGTCAAATAAATAAAATCTTTGGAAAAAAATATTGTTTAACAAAGGACCCTGCAAATAACTGTATATATCACTGTCATGACATAAGAACTAGCATGGCAAAGTCAGTCAAAGCCATGAGAAACTCAAAAAGATACCATGTAAATATGCAAGGAAAAGTGACTCTAACAGATTAAAAGAAGTAAGAAAAGAATTTATAATAGGATGCAGTAATAAATTAATGCAATAAGGGAGTCAACAAAACTTTCTGGAAAAGGACCAGATAATAAGTATTTGCAGTTTTGAGGTCCATGTTGCAAATACTCAACTCGATCACCATTGCACAAGAGCAGCCATAGACTATATGTAAAGAAATGGACCTCTGACTGTTTCTTCTTGCATTCTGTACCTGTGGATCACTCCTTAAATATCTTACTTCCATATTTCCTTACTTGGCTTCTTTATTTTCCTCTTTCTTTGAGAATTTTAGGAGCTTTTACCACAGTCTATGTAATTTAGACCATGTTAGATAGGTACTTAATTTTTGATCAGCTTTTGATCACTCTCCTGTTACTTTCCTCTTTATCCTTTCAGCATTTTCCCTGGGAAGGAAGAGACAGATAACTGAAACAAAGTCAGCAATCAAGTCGAGGAGAGAGGTTGTATGAGAGGTAGAGAATATTCATATCATTGGCACTGGTGAACAGAAAAGAGCAAGGGAAAATGACTCAATGTGGCAAATAACCCCTGATTTTCAGGGGTTAAAATAAGGAAAGAACAGATTTTTCTTAAAAATAATTAACTTAACAATATTTATTAGAGATTGTGGCAAACATTTTTAGACTCAATGAAATATGTCACCCTTTTCCGAAATCTTTGGGATCTAGAGTTGGCAATGGGCAAAAAATAGACCTAATTTTGACTCTCATGTCTTCTTCCCTTTCTAGTATTTAGGAGGAAGTTTACAAACTCAGTTGCAATATCCAGTTATTAATGCAGAACCATGAAGTGCTGGTACAAAATAAAACTGCTTAAGGAATAGAGTGTGCTTCATAATTGGAGAATTCTTTTTATACACTTTAGGTATAGTTGATTTCAGGATAAAACACTAAAACCTAAATATTACTAAGATAAATAAAGCTTGGCATTGAGGTAAAAAATTACATTTTACAACAAAAGTTTAAAGAAAACAATATATTTTATATATACAATATATCCCTGAAATATAGTAGCTATATTAAAGGACAATTTCAGGAAAAATATTTATTGGTGCCATCATATTTCAGGTTTTTCTCATAGACCACTTCATTCTGTCCTAACATAATCCATTTTACATCGCAGACCTAAGACTTAGGGAAGTTAAGTGTCACATCCAAGGTCTATAGGTCATGTGTTAGACCAGGCTCACACAGGGTGAAGAGAGCCAATTGTACATACTGCTTCCCAACTCAAGTTTACCGACTTCTAATCTGTAGCTTAAAATTATTCACAGTAGATTTGAAAATACTACATGGAAATTGGAAAAACCCCATAAATCAGGGTCTGTTTTTGCTCCAGAATAGACTGTTAAACATTTCCCCAAACACCCCTACATAGAGGTCATAGCTAGTAAATTTGAGATATGAAGCTAATGTTGTTGGTTTTAATCCTGAACTTTTACACAATCTCTCAGTTATTCAGATACATTTTTTTCACTTGAAATAGAGTTGTGTTTTTTTAAATAAAATAAAAGTATCATTATTAAATAGCATTAAAATAACTCCCCAGATGAAGGACAGAGGTAAGTATACACCTCAGTGAATACAGAATAAACCCTATAAATGTGTAACATCTATAATTATGTCCATTTTGAAAATGATAATCCTAAAATAATTTAATTGGAGAAACTCAGAACATGAATATATCCTTAGGTAAAATTACTTAAAACTAAATGGTAGAGTCAAACACACTGGAATTTAGAAAGTAAGAGAAGTTAAACGGAATGTTTATTTCAGCAGAAAGCCAGGTGGCTGTAGAAAAAAAGAAGCTGAATCCAGAAGGACAGTGTGAGAGGACATATTGTGCAAAATGATTAGAGAAAGCAAAGAAAAAATGTTATGAAGATATTAAGAAGACTGCAGGGATTTGCCATGTCAAACTAAAACATAAACCAATACTCTACTATCCTTATACTTACAACGTGCAGGGGCCTGAAGACATCTGGAATTGGTGAACTTTGTTGGTATAATTCCTAGTAAGCACTCAAATATATCTGAAATGAATTTGTCTGCCACCAGCAGATGCCCCTTTCTTCTATTAATAAATAAGGGAAGACTGGGGAAAATGTGTTAGGAAGGATTCAGAAATAATTTGGTCTTGGTTTCTCTCTTTACTTAATTACCTTCACATAAGCAAAAATGACTTCAAAAATTCGGAGAACAGAACATAAACACTTTCTGTCTTTCAGGAATTGTAAGGTCTGCCCAGGTTTAGAAATATTACAGTGGTTAGTATATTCAGAATCTATTACACTAAGATTAAATATAAAATAGTACTAAACAGTCGAAAAGTGACCAAAAGTCATGTCAGAACCAAGTATTACATCTTCAGTCCTTCTCACTTGGGCCTCTTAATGTTCTGTGCATCAGTAATTGCACAGATTCTAATTAAAATTCCAGGATAACCCTAGGCAGAGGGAATGTGAAGAAAAGGCCCATAATTAATCGTTAGTAAATAAAGCTCAACATAATTTATGATCTTGAAATCCACAACAAACCAAGGATCGAATCTTCTGTGTGTGTGCATGCGTGCACACATACATGCATGCGTGTGTGCCTACAAATCTTTGCTAAAGGACACTGAGCAAATATACCATATGCCAAATCAATATGTCTGGAGCAAATTTTTGAGGCCAAGTCTCTGGGAAAATAACCAAGAAAGCGTTGAGAACAGGAAGAGTAAGATTAAAGAGTAAACATTGGGAAACACAACCTCTCTCCCAGCTTCATGGCAACTTCCCCTTGCTATCTCATCAAGCACATGCTAATTCAGCCAACAGCATCAAGCCCAAAGCCAACTGCTGTATCTACAATGCATGGGGAAAAAGGACGCTAAAAGCACAAATGAGTAATTATTATCAATGGGCCCCTCAGAGAAGCAACAAACAGTGAGCCAAATATCAACTACTTATTATGTTCCTCCCCCCACCTCTCGTTTCCCAAAGGAATTTCCAATAAGTATTTTAACACTGATTTTCAGAGATGAGGGTGGAAGGTGGTCAATTTATAAAGGTCCCTGGCAGATGCCTCGATAAGCAATTATCCAAAATATGACTAGAACCATCCAATTGAACTCAAGAGAGAACAAGAAGTTTCTGACAAATAACCAGCTGACCTCTAGTTACACTTTCAAAGCAGGTATGCGCCTCATACCTGCTTGTCAAGCATCATAAAAGATCCAAGAAATTCTAAATCTGATTCACTGTCTGCTGAATTCCCAAATAAAATATGCTGTTCTCCAAACAGTAGAGTCCTGCTAAATTATCCTTAGGGCGGTCTAAGAGGAACGTAATTGGCAGTTCATCTTTCCAAAGCCTAATCTCAGCGTATTCTTCTGAGATGTATTTTCTAGGATTGTTCATCCCTTTACCTGAAAGCAATTAAATGTGGCTCAAATGAAACACGGTTTGAGACCAAAAGAAAATATTATAAAGCAGATCTAACCCCTTTTCTTCTCATGCCAAAAACTAAGTGATACAGAAAGAAGAAAATATGAAAAGGAGGTCCTATTTTGAGGAAAACTCCTACATTATCTGAGACAAGGCTGCAGAGTAGGAAGAAACACAGGTTAGCACCAGCAGGTGGAGCTGGTTAGAAAACTAGAAAAATGTTGACAGGCTCAGAAGTTCTAGAATGTTAGTAAACTGTAGGGTGGAAAGGGGAAAGAGGAGGATGAGCAAAACATGCTAAGGCATTTATTCAGAATGATTTTCCTCTTTTAATCATGTGAAATAAGTCCCTTTGTCTCAGTGAACTGTCTTTTGGACCTTGACAATCTGTGAGGATTTAGGTCTTAAGATGAAATGTGAGCATTGGTCAAATATGACCAATGAAAGGAAGAAGGTGACAGAAAATTTCAGACTGTTGAAAATAGTTAAGAAAGAGCAGAGTAGAAAACTATTGGATTATGCTACGGTGTTGTCTGATTATTGCCTGCCTTAGCCCTTTATCTTTTTTGGGGTATGTTTGTAAGGAAAATCCTTTGGAATGTAAAATTCTGTGTAAATAAGGTAATACTGAGAGAAGGAGAAGTAAGTTTAAGTCTAGAGGCAGACAGATGGAGGTCATTTAACAAAAGACTGAATGGTCCAGATTAAATTTTTATAATATTCACTTCTTAATCACAATAATAACATCACATACTTTCAAAATTTAGAAGTTGCAGTAAAACGCACATAAAATAAAAATTGCTCTTTTTACCATTACCCAGAGATAACCACTTTTTTCCCAGTATTTAAGTGTTTCTGTTCGTTCTATATTCTGTACTGTTATACTTAATATGCTGTTTTGTTATTTGCTTTTTTACTTAGAAAATTCAGCATAAAGCCATTTTAATTATCTTCACTAATTGTCCTAGAACATGATTTTTAATGCTGTATATTGTTTTGTCAAGTGATTATAACTAACTTATCAAAAAATTCCCCTATTGTGATTATTAAATTTTGGTTTACTCTTAATAAGCACCTACATAGGAGCCCAATGTGGGGTTCAAACTCATCACTGTGAGATCAAGACCTGAGCCAAGATCAAGGGTCAGACATTTTATCAACTGAACCACCCAGATGTTCTAAGTACCTACATCTTTAAACATCTTTTTATGGGGAAAATTTATAAGAAGAGAACACCTTTTAAACTTTCAATGTTCGCTGTCATATTATACTACGTGACAGCAATGTGAAAATTTTATTTCAAAATGTCCTCATCCAGCATTGAACATTATTCTTTCTAGATATCTCAGCTAAACTGATAAGTAAAAGAAATTTAAATATAAATTTCTTATCATCTAAATTTCCAACAAAAAATGTTTTAAAGAATGTGTCCATGAATTCTGCCAGGAAGCTTTTTAATTCACATACTGAAGTATTCTTTTTTCTTTAAAGATTCATTAATTTATTTATTTTAGAGAGAGCAGGAGTGGATGGGAGAGAGGGAGAGAGAATCTGAAGTGGACTCTGTGCTGACTGCAGATCCCAATTCAGGGCTTGATCCAAGGACCCTGTGATCATGACCAGAGCCAAAACCAAAAGTCAGCCACTTAACTGACATATGGTACCCAGGTACACCTCAAAGTATTTTTTTAAATATGTTATCAAAATTCAGGAGCACCTGAGTCCAACTCTTGGTTTCAGTTCAGATCATGATCTCAGAGTTGTGAGATCAAGCCTCGCAACGGGCTCTGTGCTCCGTGGAAAGTCTGCTCGAGATTCTCTTCCTTCTCTGCCCCTTCTCCCACTCATGCTCTCTCTCTCTAAAATAAATAAATATTTAAGAAATAAAATATGTTGCCAAATTCACCATCATTTTTTCAAGAGACTGTTTACTAATTGCTTTATTAATGCATCCACAACTATTATCTAGCACAGCAACTATTATTTAGGGAATTTTCTTTTTCTGCAGAGAAGAAATTATTTTTCTCTTTCTATCACCTTATACTAGTCACTCAAACCATGCTTAGCTAGTTCCACGCTATACAGAAAGAATAAGATTCAAAACTCTTGAGAATCCACAAACTATAATTTTCTCAATCACCTCCACATTTTATCACACCCTATATAGATATTTGTGTCAACTTAAAGCCAATCGGTCTGCCCAAACTTTTCACTAAATTGACTAAAATAATTAGATCAATACGTTGATTTTTTTCCCTGAACATATGTCCTAATTTTAATTAAATGCTATATCATTATGGCTAACTTTTATTCCTAACAAACCCAATAGGAATGCTATCTAGAATTATACCCAGAATCCTGAGGAAAAAAAAATATATGCATATATATAGAAAGAGAAAGTTCTCTCTCCTTCTGTGTGTGTGTGTGTGTGTGTGTGTGTGTTGTGTGTGTGTCTCCCCAAAAGTATATTTTTCCCTATTCTGTAAATTCTTTTTTCTCTTAGGGATCTATGTCTTTCTCCTGTACTTACTAGGCATTATCCATTGATTCGAACTATTTTATTCCTTATATTAATGTATTATTTACATTAATGTATTCTTACACTACATTCCTTTTTTCTATACACTATCTAATGAGAACAAAGTAAATGCTAGTTTTTTTTAAATTTATGAAAATGAAGAAAAAGAATGTGTGTCAGTTTATCTTATACAAAAGAATGTCATTTGTCTCAGATGAAAAATTGTAAAATAATAATAACATCATCATATATTCATGGAGTGTTTTACCATTTGCTAAGTACACTCAAACACAGCTTAATGTCCCATTCTTAAAAACGAACTTGGGACAAGTCCTAAAAGAGAAAATCAGAGGGACCAGGTGTTGCCATAACCAATTCCATAACTGTGACTCTGACTCATCCTTTCTCCACTTTAACAACTTGTGAGTTCCTATCTGCAGCTGTTGAGTGGGCTCATGACTGGCCACCCTCCCCTTTCCAAACCAAGCCACTAAAGTATTACGTTGTATTTAACCTCCCTAATAAGTTCCACTCTCCCCATTTTATTGAAAAGAAACTGAGGTTCTAAGAAAGTGAGGGATTCACCCCACATTACACTATTAAAATATAAGAATATTAGAACTTGAATTTGTATGTTCTAAATCCAGTGTTTTTTCTAAGCGACATCTCCATAAACTACAACTATTTGAGTTCTATTAGCTTTGCTCCACTCTGTCAGAAATATATTTAACTTTATTTAATTTTTTCCTTTTAAGTAGGCTCCACAACCAGTGGTGGGGCTTGAACTCACGATCCTGGGATCAAGAGTTGCACATTCTGAGCACCAATCGAGCCAGCCAGGAGTCCCATGTTTAACTTTATATGCAAATTTTCTATGAGAATAGTGAAAGTGTAAAAGTTGTGTCTAGGCCATTATGTAATAAATATTATTGAGACTCAAATTAAAATTAGCTTGTCAGGTTATAACACAAGATCAGCACAAAGAAATCCCCACTGACTTCTAACTTCTACATTTTTAATTATGGGGCAAGTGTTTAAAAATATATCTATGGTGATAACTTATATTGCAAGAGTTCTTAAATAAATACTTAGTATTATTAGCATAAAGTGTATGTTTACTGAACTCATATTCCCATCATTTAGACTCATGCACAGTATGTGAAGAAATTATCCATTAGCTAAATTAGTGTTCAATTAAAATATACACTCCCAAATATTTTATGTAATGGAAAGTTTCTACAAAAGTCTTGATAATAAAAGGTGTCAGTATGCAGTCTATTTCTATATGATACCCTTAACTAAAATTTCCAGAAAAATAACAGAGAAAAAAAGTAAAAAATTATTATCTGGCACACTCTTCAAACATTTAAACAACAAAAAAAGTCATGTTAATAAAGCTGAAACAATACAAGTACTTGACTATCCTTGCACACATTCATAAACATTATTGTAATGCACCTGAAAATAATTACCTGATTTATAATGGATTGATAAAGAAGTACCTGCCCTCTGCACATCAAATTTGGGTGGGGGAATAACACCTGCAATGGAAAAATACAAAATAATATAATATCTTGCATACTGCATAATACTAAAACTACATATTGCCTGGTTTTGGTGAAATCAGACTCTGAATGGGAACTAGGGTCCTCATTGATAATTATTAATAATTATCATGAGAGGAAAAGCAACAGATGCAAACCATTCTTACCACCTTATTCCTCCTTCCTCATCCACCCACCTGAACATTCCTTCCTTCTGTATTCACTACCTTAGTGGTTTCACAAAATGTAAGACAAGACTTGCAGTGTTTTGTTCAGTCAAAATCCATTTTCCTTTCACCTGGAAACAGGACCCCAACTTTTCATTCAGGAACCCCTTTCTATTATTCCCATTCACAGGGTTCAAGCAGAGAATCAGAGAACATCCATGGTCTAGATGTTCACAGGCACAGTGATGAGTTCAGAGGTGGTGCCTAATTAAACTTTTTCAGGAAAGGGAAGGAAAGCTCTCTCTTTTCTGCTGGTCTTGACACTTGAAAGATGTATGGCTGGCTTTGCTATCAGCCTTGTGACCATCACCTACAGCCTGAAAATAAATCCACCATGGAGGACATAAAGCCAAGAGATAAAGAGAGGTCAGGAAAGGATGGCATGGTTTGAATGCCTACATCTCAGCCAAATGTTACACCTGGACTTTTTATTAATGAACCAACACACTTTTTTGCCCCAATATATTATTTTTTTCTTTTTTTATTTTATTTTATTTTATTTTTTTTATTGTTACTAAAATTTTTTTTCCCAGTGTTTCAAGATTCATTCCCCATTCCCCACACACAGTGCTCCACGCTTTAGGTGTCCCCAGTACCCACCACCAGGCTCTCCCATCCTTCCACCCCCCTCCCTCCAAGTCCCAAAGTTTGTTTCTGTGTTCAAAGTCTCTGTTGTTTTGTTTCCCTCCCTAGATTACCCTAGTTCCCATTTGCTTTCCTTCTGCCACTGTCCTCCAGTTTGCCCCTCATGCACCGCAAGTAAGTGAGACCATGCGATACTTGACTTTCTCTTCTTGGCTTATTTCACTCAGCATAATCTCTTCCAGTCCAGTCCATGTTGCTATATTATTTTTTTCTTAATCTGTGTCAAGTGATATCATCATCAACCAAAAAAAAATTGTTTTTCAGTCCTTCTCGGGGACCCCCGCTAGTAACAGCAATTCCGCTTTGATTTCCCCTTCTGCCTCTGTCTTCTCCCCATGGATATTCATGTGATGATCAATCTCTCTGTCTGTTTTCCTTCAAGGATGCCTCAAAAATCAATCCCCCTGTTTCCACGGCTCTAATTCCCCACCAACCTCTAGACTTTCACGATCTTTTTCCTAGACTCTGTGATCACTTTCACGCAGGTTCAATGCTCTCTAATTCATCCTTCAAAATGAAGATAGCACTCCTACCTAAGCTGCAAGATAGAACAATTCAATTTATCTAGAGCTCCCCTATCACAAAAATAAATAAACATACCCAAAAAGATAACAACAAAATAAAGGAAAGTTTAGTCTGTTATCTAAAGCTCTATCTTTTCCCCTTCTATTCCTGTCTTTCCAGATTTTTCTTTCCCATTGACTCTATTTATGCTGCATGTCTCTGCTCACTATCTCCAGGCCACAGTAGAGATTTCCATATCTCTCTGGAATATTTATAGAGTATCTTCTGCCAGGAAAGAGTTCCATTCTTGTCTCCACCTGCCCAACTTCAAGACACAGTTAAAATTTTGCTTTTTCATTCTGTGTTGACTTTTCTAATGTGCCAGGTAAAATTACTACTAATCTTCTTTATACATAGCACCACAATGACAGTATATACCATATTACAATTTGTGTTACTTTTCCACTCAGATTTTAAATTCCTTAAGAGTAGAGACTAAACTTCGCATCTTTTCTACCTTCGGATAAAGAGAACTATGTTTTATATAAGTCATTAATTAGCATAATCACCTTTATCTCAGTGTTTGACTAGATGAATACATCTTTAAATAAACAGCAAACCAAAAATAAGACTCAATAATGTTCCATAAAAGTACTGACACATTTCCTTGAAGTATGACAAGGTGGTTGAGAAAATTGTTTTATTTTAATAATACAGGATGAAAATTACTGTGTTCAGAATCTTTCCAGACCACATTAACTAAAACACAGAAGTGGGGGCGCCTGGGTGGCTCAGTTGGTTAAGCGACTGCTTTCGGCTCAGGTCATGACTCTGGAGACCCAGGATCGAGCCCCACATCGGGCTTCCTGCTTGGCGGGAAGCCTGCTTCTCCCTCTCTCAGTCCCTCTGCTTGTGTTCCCTCTCTAGCTGTGTTTCTCTGTCAAATAAATAAATAAAATCTTTAAAAACAAAAACAAACCAAAAAACACAGAAGTGTTTATTGTCCCATTATTTCATATAGAAAACTAAAATCAGAGAATTCAAGAACCAAAGTGAGACCTGATACTCATTCATATACAGGGTTCTAGTGACAGTGTTTATGACAATAGTATTTATAAAGAAGAACTAATCACATTTCTCTCTACTGGTTCAACCTTGAATGAATTTCCTTTCCATCATTAATATTCACCTCTTCATATGGCTATTTCTCAGCAAGCTCTTCTTATATAAAGAAGCTCTTATTTCACCTGTGATACAGAAAATCTTTGCTATGATTTGAGTACCTACCAATGACCCACTATTTGACTCTGCCTGGAAAGAACAAGATCATAATACGGTGTTACTGCTTCCAGAAGAAGAAACCAGAGCAGCCCCTTCTAGGAAATGGATAAAAATCAACAAAAAAGTGGCCTGATGGTTGACTACGCCTTGTGGTCTGTGACTCAACTGAACTATCTTAACTTAACCTCAGTGGGCTTTGTGGGCCAACACAGCTCCTGAAAAACACTGACAGAACTGGGGTTCAGCAACTGGTCAGCGCCAAACTACCCAACCAACTAATCCAGAAATGACAAGTTAAAGACACGTTTGAACCAACCAGGCTCTTTCCCTTATGAAATACAAAGCCTTTGCAAAGGACACCCTTACCTTGGTTGGAGAGATGGTATTTTCAGGGACTGCTTTCCTGTACATATGCCCATTTACAAGCAAATTCACAATTCTCTCATATTATCTATACTTTAAGGCTCATCCAGGATAGCCACACCTATGATATAGTAGATAAAATTTCCCTGCCTTAACAAGCATTAAACTCACTTTAACACTCTGGGTCTTTATTCTGATTTTATCACTTGGTTATTGTCCAAAGGGTCAGAAGTTGTTAAAATTACTTCAATTCAGGCTAACACTCTAGGTCAAGCTTCTCAAATGTACAGATAATGCAGATTTCTGGTACAGAAGTTTAGTTTAGTGACCTCAGAAGACATACTAAAGTCAGAGGTCTTGAGCTGAGCAGAGCTTGCATGCACCTTTGGTAGAAGGATGAAGCATTTCATAATGATTGAAATCATATGCAACAATTACAGTTCAAATATGGCTGAGTTTACAACAACATCCCCAGACCCATTTTTTATTTACTCTGTTATGAGTCTTCTTATTCATTTTAGCTAGTCAGAAGCAGACAGCTGGTACAGTAAGGCAAAAGACAATACTCTTTCTGGCATTAATCAATGTTTAAAGAGAAAACCCCTTTAGAAACACTGAAGGTGCCCTTTTATTTTTTTTTAATTAGACTGTTATGATTGTAAGCTATCAAAATGTGTCATGCTGTTTATAAATCTTCAAAAAGTAAATCAGTGCATTAATTATGAAGACAAAGAGTCACAAATTTTTTACTAGGGAACTACTATTTTAATATGTTTTTCTCTATGTACACATAATATATAAGGAATGACAAAAGCATAATATTATGGACACCTGAGTCATAGGTTTAATGTCTACATTTAAAAAGTGGGAAGTTTAAGAAACAAAATTATAGCTATAGAACCTTTCATTTGCTTTATAGACCTGAATTACTAGCATTTCTAATACAATAGTTATTATAGGACTATGAGATCATGAAGTATTAAGCATTTACAAAGTGGGTCGATGGAAAGGTGCTAATTAATATAATCTTATAAAAGTATTATTATTACTAACAACAATACTAATAATGAGTGATATGGAATACATTCAAAATACTGTTCTACCTTCTGACTTATTTTCTATTATGATGCTCATAGCAACTTTAGGCTGCAAAAGTTTGATTTTGTTGTCTTTATTATATGACAAATTTAGATTGGTAACAAAAATAGTAAAAGTCCCCCTCCTTAATAGAATCTTACTTAATTATACATTTTATCACATTAATAGTCTCTTGTTTGCCTTAAACAATTTCAAATCCTCTTTAAAAAGTTTTTAAAATATTTTTGGATGTGGTCTAGTCCCTTATTTCTTGTGAAGAGAAATTCAACGTGCAGAAATAAAATTACTTTTTCAAACATTGTAATCTAGAACTTATACAACTTTTCCTTGGCTACAGATCAAAATCAAAAAGCACAACATTCTGGAGAAAAAGGGAGATATTGAGTCAGATAACTGTCATGAAGGGTAACTACATGAAGACTAGAAATTTCATTCCAGTTTTTATCAGTTTTTGTAAATGTAGCTTATAGTGCATGTAGAAACACAGCCAGTCTAAAGAAAAAAACAATATAAAGATCATTTTATTCGATCCCCTCCTTTTAATAGTTAAGGGACTAGAGTGAATGACACACTGGAGAAAAACAGGTCCAGGGTATGAGTCCCCTGACAGAAGTCTTTATCAAACACTAAACCTTGAATCATAATCACTTAAGTTAATGCACTTTGAAACCAGCAGAATTAAAGAGATGACAATATTAGGAAAATCCCATGTTCTGTTATTTTTTTTTTAAAGTAAAATTTCCTTTTGAACAATTTAGAAAGTTGGGGTCAAATGCTGTCTTCTAATTTTGTCCCTTGACAATTTTCTAAACTCTGAGATTTGCTTTCAAGGTTCTTTTCAAAATAATCTTCCTTTGTGATTTTTGCAATTTCTTGCATTTCATAGATCACATTTAAAATGTTCTATTAAAATCTGGGTGGCTGAGGAGGAAAATAGCATGGGTTCAAAATATTTCTCTACTATTTGGGATGCCATTTAATGTAAAATATAAATTCTCTCCTTCAAGGAAATATCTTTAGGGACGCCTGAGTGGCTCAGTTGGTTGGGCGACTGCCTTCAGCTCAGGTCATGATTCCGGAGACCCTGGATCGAGTCCCACATCGGGCTCCCTGCTCAGCGGGAGGCCTGCTTCTCCCTCTCTCACTCCCCCTGCTTGTGTTCCCTCTCTTGCTGTGTTTCTCGCTGTCAAATAAATAAAATATTAAAAAAAAAAAAA
>PITA01020155.1:0-35617 GCA_004023965.1 Spilogale gracilis
GGTCCCTCTTACTTGTTTCTACCTTTTTGCCGATGGTCCTTGTCTCCCATGGTGATCCAAAAGTGCGAAATATCACATTTCAGGCTGATTTCATGGGTGTTCACGGTGGTCCTGTAGTGGTTTTTTTGCTGGAATTCAGCTTTCTTCAGGGAACTCCCCGACATGCGGTCACCTGGCCTTCCGCCATCTTGAACTCCCTAAAGTATAGGTTTCTGAACACAAGATCCATCTATGCTCACTTACCCGGCCTCAATGGACTGGCACAGATCCTCAGATATCTTGCCCAGCTTTTTTCTGATCCAGGTTCCACCTGTCATTTGCCGTTGGATAATGGGGACATGTCTGGTTTCCTGATCCTGGAAGATGCTCTAACTATTTAGTATGTGTCATTCTGAGACAAGTTCCCAAAAGAGTTTAATTAAACTTTAATTATTTAGTAAAGAAAACTATTTCCTTCTGATATTATAAAAGAAGAAATACACCTATGCTTTGGAGTTTACTATGGTGGTAATAAATTAAATTAACTCCATAGACCTCTCAGGAAGATTGATCTCGTTGCACTATACTCAACTTTCATATTTAAAGTATTTAAATAAGTAAAAGGCAATTCAAGGCCATCTGAGTCAGGTACAGAGTGTGAGATTTAAGACTGGAATTATAGAAATTCAGAGGGGGAAAAAAGGCACAAGGCAGAGTGAGTCAGTACATATATAATAGCAGAAAGTCAAAGATCTTATTACTATCTGACATTATCTTCCTCTTAGAGGAAGGAGATTTTGAGTTGGACCTTTGTACTTCACTATTAGGGTATACCTAATGAAAAAAAAATTACTAAGTAATCTTAAATCGCATTTAAGAATCTTATTGTTAGTAATAATAAAGGCATTGTTAGTTTGAAAGTATTCCACATATAATAGGATAGAACAAATAAATGTCTTGTTAATGTCATTAGGAACCAAAATTTTAACTGTAACACAAAATAATACAAGTGTAAAACCAAATATGTTATGTAATCTTAGATTTGAACTAGAAATACCAGTTTGAACTATGGGATTGTTTCCTTTTAAAGAAAAGCACCTATTTTCTAGCTCTGTACATTGTAGAAGCCTAGAAGCAATGACAACTCAGTATCAAAGAGCACCCTAGTCCTCAGATTATGGTTTCTAAATATTATTTCTCCCTAAAGGGAACTAGAGGTCCTTAAAGAAATATCTAGTTCCAGGTCTAGAGGAGGAAAGATACACAATGAAACTGGTACATCTTATTATATTAGAAAGAGAGGAAACACTTTAAAGTTACTGGGTTATCCCCGAAAGCACAAGAACCAATGATTTTTTAAAAAGGCTACAATTAAGCACCAAAAGCAAACATTTTTAAAGAAAAATTTACTAAATGTGAAGGGGAAAATAGGTTTCTAAAGTATAGGTTTCTGAACACAATGACTGCAATAGATTGATACACTACTATCAGAGAGCTGAGGTTATAAGATAACCAGGTAAGCTTAATTCTGAAGGATAAAGAGCCCTTCCAAAAAGAGATGAGTTGACAGAGTGTGGGAGGAAGAGGCAGCTGCCCAAAAAGCAGGTATAAAGAAAACAGCTGAGATTTCAAAGAATTATTAAAGGCTGAGTGTGGGCTAGCAAAACACTGAAGAATCTCTGGGAACCCCAGGAGTCTGAACTTTTTCACCGGCTATTTCCATGGGCATCCACTGGGTGCTCACAAAAAGGACTGGGGTCAGGGTAGAAGAATTGAGAGAAACTGTCCACCCCAGATAATGCATTGACATGAAAATATACATGCTTCAAAGACCCCTGACTCATAAAAACCAAAAACCTTTAGTTTCCAGGGGAAGAAAAGGAAACATTCCACTTCACGGTCCCAGACGAAGACCTGCTACCATTGGAAAAGGGACAGGAAATCCTCCAACCTCCCACATTCCAGGAGCATGCTCTCCACCACTGAGGAAGAGGTAGAAATATAGGCTCTCTGCTGCTGGAAGAGGGGAAGAAAATCATTCAGGCCCAGGACCCTGCACTGATATAAAACAAAGGTCTGCAACTAATGGAGATGACATGAGAAACTTGCTCCTACCAAAGTTCCCCACAAATACAGAGCAAAGTACCTTGCCATGAAAGGACAGAAAGACTGAGAAAGCCTTAGCATGGAGGCTCCAGCACACAGCATGTATCCATCACCAAATACAGAGCAGGAGAACTGAGAAAGCCCATGTCCCCATCATAATTATTGCACTAAGTAACAAGCAATATCAGTATGCCACTTTGTGGGGAATAGGGAAATAAGAGCATGGAGAGAAACCTTTGTGGTGCAAGGGTGCAGGGCCCACTGAAGGGTGAGGGTGGAGCAGGAAAATCAAGAAAAAGGCTTTTTTCATGCCAGGTTATACACCAAGTTCAAGTATCAGTCATCCTCTGGTGGAGGAATTCGAAGTCCACGCCATACTCAAGGCAGGCAGAGCAATAATAAACCCAGCCAAACTACAGACTAAATGGACAGAAGAGGAAACATGTCCATTTCCAGATGTAACTACCTTTTGCCTTATCTCTGATATTGTTTTACACATTTCTGACATTCAATCTAAAAAAATAAGAGATACAGAAAGCAACTAAAACCAAGTCATTGTCAAGAGGTAAAGCAGCCAACGGAGGTAGAAACATGTTAAAACTAACAGATTTAAATAATTGTGATTATTACGTAAAATCCTCTAGTAGAAACAACAGGCAGCTTGAATGATAGATGGAGAATTTTAGAAAAGAAATGGAATATATATAAGACAATCAAATAGAAATTCTAGAAATATGAGGTACCTTGTATGGCTCAGTTGGTTAAACGTCCAACTCTTGATTTCAGCTCAGGTTATGATCTCAGAGTTGTGGTACTGAGCCCTGTGTCCTGCTCCTTGCGGAGTGTGGACCTTGCTTAAGATTCTCTCTCTCCTTCTCCCTCTACTCCTCCTCTCCTTAGTCGTGCACACACATGCTGTCTTTCAAGAGATGAAAGGAGGGGAGGGGAAGGGAGAGAAATTCTAGAAATAAAAAAAAAGCAATATGGACTGGACTGGAAGAGATTATGCTGAGTGAAATAAGCCAAGTAGAGAAAGTCAAGTATCAATCACATGGTTTCACTTACTTGCAGTGCATGAGGGGTAACCTGGAGGACAGTGGCAGAAGGAAAGTAAACGGGAACTAGGGTAATCCAGGGAGAGAAACGAAACAACAGAGACTTTGGACACAGAAACAAACTGAGGGACTTGGAGGGAGGAGGGTGGAGGGATGGGAGAGGCTGGTGGTGGGTATTGGGAACACCTATTGCGTGGAGCACTGGGTGTGGGGAATGGGGAATGAATCTTGGAACAATGGAAAAAAACATTTAAGTAACAATAAAATAATTAATTAATTAATTTTTAAAAAAGCACAGCATCAGAGTTGAAGAATTCTCTCAATAGACTTATAGGCAACCGGATGTAACAGAGAAAAGGAACAATGAACATAAAAATAAATCAGCAGAAATTATCCCAATTGAAACACAAAGTGAAAACAAAGTGAGGGGGGAAAAATAACAAAAACAATAAAAACCCAGAACATCTAAGAATCTGGGGGACAATAATATGGATATAACTGGAGAACCAGAAGGAGAAGGAAGAGATAACAGTTCAATAGAGATATCTGAAGGTATAATGGCTGAGAACTTTTCTGAAATTAATAACAACAAACACAAATCCAAAAAATCCCAAGTGAGAAGAATGGGGGAAAAAACACCTGATCATGTTAAAGTCACACTGCTGAAAACCAAAAGAAAAAAAAATCTTGAACCAAGGAAGAAAAAGAAAGCATTACATACAGAGAGTAAAGATATGAATGATAGCAGACTGTCAGAAACTATGTAAGCCAAAATACAATATAGAAATATCTTTAAAGTACTTAAAGAAACAAATAACAATAACAGAGGTCAACCCATAATTCCAGAATTTTATATCCAGTAAAACGTATTTCAAAATGAACTTGAGAATTGGGACTTCTGGAATGATGGAACTAGGAGCTCATTAGACTTCCTAGCAAAGCAATTTGATGAAAAATAATTTTTATTTACCTAAAGTCTCTAGAAATTGCCCTACGGGCATATAGCAAATGGAGAAACATTCATTCTAAGAAAATCTACTAAATATCAGTAAAAGTAGTAGTACTTGAACTATAACCATCTTCACCTTTCCCCCATCTCTTCATTACAGCTCTATTCGTGTGCAGCCAAGAAAACGGGAACTCCATCTCCCTGCCAGCTCCCAGTCTGGGACTACAGTTTCAGTTCTAGATGGGCAGGGTGCAGATGTTTGTCATCTATTCTAGGAAGCTTATTCTAGGCAAGTCCTGCTAAGAGGATCAGGTCTCTCCCCCTCCATTCAGCCCTCTATTTAAAAGGTAGAAGCTCCACCCCAAACACCGAAGACCCAAAGTGCAGCTCACTGAAAGGGTGAAGGTTCCATGCCTGGAGGGAAAGTTGAGAAGACCAGGCGCTGCCAACTCTTTCCCCTTCCACCTCAGTGCATATTCATAGAGCAGGGCTATCCTCAAATTCAAATTTGGTAGAGTGGTACTGGGTTTCTGTCCTGGAGGAAAGGCAGGCCATAAGGACAAAGGGCTTTGCAGCTCTGAGAAAACTGACTTTATTTGGAACTGAGAATGAAGAACTCCATGCCTAAGAGCATTGTTGAAAAGCAATACAGATCTTAGTGGAGGGCGATTAAGAAGTGGCTGGCTGCTCCCGGATATAGTAAAACAGCAGAGCAGCCAGTTTAATGGAGAGGATCAAGGAAAGAGGCAGTCATCTAGAGGGGTCCTGGGTCCCCGTCAACTCTGGGAGTGGGGAAGACTGCCCTCATTCACAGCCAGCGGGACAAGACGCAAGGCTGAAAGCACTCCCCAAGCTGGACACAGATTCATCAGCACAGGAGAGAAGACTCACGGAAATCCAACCTCTGGCCAAATAGAATGAACAATAAGCTGCTCTAAGTGGCAACTCCTAGGAAAACTGGCTTAAAAATATCATCACATTCATCCCTGGCAGCCTGTGCATGCCAAACATTGCATCCTCTATAACAGCAGATGCAATTAGAAATAAGAGGCTTAATTCTCTCTGTTGAAAACGAGGGAAGAGATTTCCCTTGCTTCTTTTTTCTCAGGTCATTTACTTTAGAAAACTGGTACATACTTTCTCCTCTCTTCAAAATGTATATAAATCCCTTTGGAGACAAAGTCAGCCTTTTTCTGCTCTGTGACCCAGTAATGTCTAGAAAGACCTGGGGGGCATCAAGGGAGAGAGCATTCCTGTCTCCTAGTCTCTGTGGGAAGGTAGGAGTTTAAATTCAGTGGGGCCTTTTTCAGTGTTGCAAAATTACATGCTATCATAAAGAGAAGTTTGTTTTCCCCCTGGATAAAGTCAGCCCAATTACCAGGTAAAATGAGTACATACTATGGGTGCCAAAGGAGCTGCCGAGTCCTCTTACTGGACAAGACATTGTCTATCTGGAAAACATGCACGTAATTTGTTTTATCTGCTTGGTTATGTCAGGGTGATACCTCTTTCAGTCTTTGCCATGTCTTAGTGGATTGCCCATGATGCATGTGACATTCTGGTTTAATGCTTATTCAGTAGCAAAACAGTTTTGTCTCTCTACTGCGTCCAAGGCGAGGTTTTCTGGGTTGGGAGAAGAATTTTGCTTTTAATTATATTTCCCTAGCACCTCTTGGAGCCATCAGGGAAGGAAGTTCCAAGCTACTAGCTCCTGACTGAAAAGATATAACAACAAAATTTAATTCCCTGAACTCGAAGCCACACACATCCCCAATGGTAAAAGTTAAACCTGTGGGGTGCCTGGGTGGCTCAGTTGGTTAAGCGACTGCCTTCGGCTCAGGTCATGATCCCGGAGAGCCGGGACTGAGTCCCACATCGGGTTCCCTGCTCCGCGGGAAGCCTGCCTCTCCCTCTCTCACTCCCCCTGTTTGTGTTCCCTCTCTGGCTGTGTTTCTCTCTGTTGAATAAATAAAATCTTAAAAAAAAAAAAAAAGTTAAACCTGTAAGTGGCTAAGAAGGCTTAAGCACAAACTTTGACCAACTTTGTTCTTTTTTAAGATTCTTTTGGCTATTCTGAGTCCTTGGAATCTCTCAAGGAGATTCTGAAAACGACCCTAAGTGAAGCACCCATATTAGAGGATTAACTTATAACCTCAAACCTAATAGGACATCAGTAAACACCACAGTTCGCAGTTAATTTTAAAATAGTTCCTAAAACTACTTGCTCTGCTTATGAATAAGAAAACACTTAGTCTCCCAGGAAGCTCTGTCTTTCTTCAGTGCCTGTCCAAACCTTTTCCATTCATTCAGTTCACATTCTATCTGACCACTCCAGGTCATATCCCTGCCCTTCCCTAAAGAGCTACTTATATACCATTTATATAAAGCAACAGAGTACTTATTTACATGTGGTTTTATTATTCTCAAGTTGTGGCAGAAGAACTCCTCGTGTAGAGACAATGTCATAATCTTTTTTTTTTTTTAAAGATTTTATTTATTTATTTGACAGGGAGAAATACAGTGAGAGAGGGAACACAAGCAGGGGGAGTGAGAGAGGGAGAAGCAGGCTTCCCGCAGAGCAGGGAGTCTGATGTGGGACTCGATCCCAGGTCTCCGGGATCATGACCTGAGCCGAAGGCAGTCGCTTAACCAACTGAGCCACCCAGGTACCCCTCTTTTTTTTTTTTTTTAATTCTTATCTGCTTTAATTTGAAACTTCAATCTACATTTATTGGATTGAATACTACCTCTTTAAAGTTTTTCTCAAACCATGAGATATATTTATACCTTAAATAAATTGAACAAAAATTTATTTCCTTAATTAGACAATCTAGCACAATGATGGGCACAATAGTATGCAACTGACATCTTGGTTAAATTTAAAAGGAGGCAAGGGGTTGCAATATCCTGAACATTTTTCCTTGTGCCAGGCAAATGACCTTGGTGCTTTGCATGAACAATTTTATGTAATTAAATGTAATACAATGTAAATCACATGTAAAGATTATGACACATTTGGGACATGACAATAAGATATATTATTTTATCAACTTATAAATGTTGGTTAAACTAATTTAACTACAGAACAGTCCACTCCTCAGAGTCCCAAATTGCTGTCTTGACCCACCCTATCACCATAAAAATCTCAAACTTAAAATATTCAATACATTTGATAATATTGTTAAGAATATTCTCCAATAACTTACAGTGATAATTATTTTTTAAGTATGCTTACAAAAATTATTACAAGCATCTAAAATGCTTTCATTTTATGCATTTAAATTATGCCATGGAATAAATAATTTACTCCAAAACAATTATTTTATCTCTTTCTGTGGTGTCTTTCCTTGTACCTGAGAGTTTGCTTTACTCATATTAAATTCACATGACAGTGAAAATATTTTACTGTGGATGCCAGAAATATTTTTCAGGTCAGGGCAAATAGTGGAATTGTTTTTACTATTTTTCTACAAAAATAGTTATTGGAAAATATTTGCTAAAAATATTCATTGTGAAATATGGTAAAATGATTTAATGTTGGAACAAAGCTTTAACTCAAATACTATTGGCATCAGGAAGTACATGCATCATTAAGTGGAATAAAAAAGGTATAGCACTGGGTGCCTGGGTGGCTCAGTGGGTTAATGCCTCTGCTTTCAGCTCAGGTCATGATCTCAGGGTCCTGAGATCAAGGCCCACATCAGGCTCTCTGCTCAGCAGGGAGCCTGTTCCTCCTCCTCTCTCTCTGCCTGCCTCTCTGCCTACTTGTGATCTCTCTCTCTGTCAAATAAATAAATAAAATCTTTTAAAAAATTTTTTTAAAAAAAAGGTATAGCACTTATCACTTATCATTACTGAATTATTGAAAATATTTTAGAAAGACACAAATTTAAACAAAGTAGCTTATAGCATATTGGTTTGTCTCACATTTGGCACATTGTAACAATAAGTGGAAATTTTTTTTAAAAATCACGTTATTATATGACGGTCAACATTTCCAATGGTGAGATTTAATGAGTAATGGGGATAAGTTACTTGTATGTTAGTCTTTTGTAACAGGCTCAACTATCATATATGTTAAATATTGACTCATGCATCTACCTATCATCTGGATCTCTGCCATTATGTTCACGTGGTATTCTCCCTATGCGAGTGCCTGTCTCCAAATTTCCCCTTTTTATAAGGACACGATTCATATTGAATTAGGGGCCACTCTAATAATCTCATTTTAACTGGATTACCACTTAAAGACTCTGTAGTCAAAAAGGTCATATTCTGAGATACTGGGGATTAGGACTTCAATGCATAAATTTGAGGGGACCACAATTCAACCAATAACACTAGGATTACTGCCACTAGTAAAGCTTTCTGGATTTCCCAAATATCCTTGAATTTCATAAATGTCTTTTATACCAAGTATCTTTCATGCCAAGTCTATAAACTATTTTCATTAGTAATACCTCTAATTATAAATAAGTACCTTAATTTAATAAGTAAACAATTGAGATTTAGCGTATCAATTCAAGGAGATAGTTAATGATCTAGTATAACTACTTTATGGGCACTATTGGGGATAAATCCTCATACATCCTGTGGCATTGTTGAAAGAGCTGAGGGCTGGAAGTTAGGAAATACAGAGACATTCACTCACCAAGGGACCATTTACTATCTAAACTGCCACTTCCTCTTCTCATGGAGTTTATATCGTCTCTAAATTCCAGAACATTCTCTGATTCCTAAGCTATTTGTACTATTCTTTCCTATCCCCACTCACCAATAGGAGCAACAGAGAGGTAATGACAAATAGACAAGCATATTTGTAGCATCTGCTCACAGACAGATTTTTATAAGTGGAAGAATTTCCATCTACTGCCCTCATTTAACAGACAAGAAAATGGAAGCCTCAGGAGCTTAAGTGACTAGTCCTAAGGCACATATACATCTTTCCTAACTTGAAGAACTTCAGAGGGGCAGTGGTCTTTAAATTGAGTCCACAGACTTATGGGTCCCCATGGATGAACTTCAAAGGTCTATATACCTCTTGAGAGTTTGTGTGCAAAAACTGGAGCAAATATGCATGTATATATTTCTTTTTTTTTTTTCTGTTGGAAGGAGTACTTAGCCTTCACCGAATTCTCAAAAGGATCTATTTTGTTCAAATAAATCCTTAGCTCCTATGCCTTCAGTGCCTAGCATATAAGAGACACTTGGTAAACATCAGTTAACTTATGGATGTTGAACTTTTAACCAAGAAAAATCTAATAACCACTGAAGTAGAATAAAACAGAATACAGTCATTTTCTGGAAGCGATCCTCGCTGTCTCCTGTTCTCATAATGCTCTACTTGTGTGGAGTCTTCCATCACCCTGCAGGTTCCAGTCCTAGATGAATTTTGCAATATGTGCTTGCCTACTAAACCAATTAAGAAAGATATTTAAATCACAATTTCATCTCCTTTAGGAAATTATCCATCTTTTTATTTAACTTTACCATTCTGTTTAATTAACAAAGGTTCAATGGCAGTTAATAAATGATAATTAATTTAGGAAATTACTTTGTTCTTATTTAAGTAAGCCAAATTTTTAAGTGACTGTAATTTTCATTGATTCCATCAAATAAGACATACTACTTTCAATTAAATCTGAGTTACCTTACTTTGCTATTAGTCCAAATACCAGAGAAAATCCTCAGTGTATTCAGGACATGTGCTGGAACAATTATCAAAATAGGACTTTGAAAAAGGCAGGGTAATGCCTTAGGCACAAGACATGTGGTATTACAAGCAGAGAGCGGCAGCACCATAGATTAGGTGCTCAATAAATATTTGACAAATAAATGAAAGAAAGAAGAAATAGCTAATGCTGCCGGGGGGACAGAAGACCCTCCTGAACAGGTGATAGGACATCATCAGTGGATGATGGACAGTGATGTAACATTTGACTCTCTATCAGAGAGAGTATCAGGTTTTGTGAGACATTAATAAAAGATACCAAGTTAATGATGATCAATGTGGACATCAAATTCAACTATCTGTATAAAATTATTAAACATTTCTTTTTGGCGATTTCTTACTAAGAACTTGCAAGAATGGAAGCAACCCCAAGTTCCAGGAATGGGGCCTCAAGACAAAAGAAGTATAATACTCTGCAAGAAGCAGGCCAGTTCATTTGTACCACAGATGTGTATGATAAGGAATTACATTTTTCTTAAAAACCTACAAATGTTATTTGCAATAATTTATACTCTTCAGAAGCATTTACAAGTGATGATTCATTTTGTCAATGAAGATTAAAAGCTCTCTTCCTTATAAAATTACATCTTACTCATACTTGTTTCCCAATTCCAACAAAGAGTAGTTGCTTAAGAGATGACTGGATTTATACTTACAAATTTATTTATACTTATTTATTTATATACCTCAAACACTCTTTGTTAAATATACTTATTTATACTTTATTAAATACACTTATTTAATAAGGAGTGTTATCAAATACAATCAACAAAGAACCTACGAAGTCTTGTTATTTATCTTATCTAGCTTGCTAGACTACCCTGTATCACAAGGAGTGGATTTCACATCTTAAAAACTTCCTGAAAGAGTAAATTATCAGTTTAACATCTAGGTACCATCTAAAAATTAAAGAAATTAACACAGGAATTCTGGTACTCCCTTGGTAAGTGCCATGACAACAAAGATCTTCCTGTCTTTATACTCCCCGGAAAAAAGATTCTTGATATTTTAGAGAGAAAAGAATCAGACTTTCAGTGAGACATCAGATTTAAATCATTTATCTTATCTGAAACTGACATTTCTTTGTGTTGAGTGTTATTTTCCTAGCAGCTGAAAATAAAGTCTTGGCAGAAACTCTGGTTGCTCGAATAAGTTATCTTGTTGTTGCAAAAATTCTATTTTAAACTTAATCATATCATGTTCTGTTCTTTAGGTGGAAGACGAGGCACTTCTTGAAATAATGTAGAAGGATATTTAATAAAAAAGGAAATGTCCATTTTAATTTTTTTCCTTTTTATTCGACATTGAAAAATATTTTATGTAATTAATAAAAACAAATATACTGTGGGGAATATAAATTGCAGAATTAGTGGACTGAAATTCAGAAATACATTTCAATATTTGTGTAACATTATTATGCATAAATATTCTTACCTTTCAAACTTCTTCCAGCTACATCAAGAGTTGCTCTTGGTGAAAGAACAGTCTGGAAATTTTTCAGGGTAGAAGAACCTGCCTTAATGACAACAGGAACCTATGGATATTTCCTCATAGTTAACCCAAGCAACTGCCAACAACATCCCTAGAAAAAAAGACTCTGAATAGTTGAGTATGAAAGAAACTTGAATTTCTTAAATGCATCATCTTCTATAACGACATATAAAGACTATTTAACTTATGACTTCAAAAAAGAATTGATACTACTGAATCATTTAAGGTCACCGAGTAATCTGTGGTCAGGTTCAACCAGTCCCCTAGTTCTAGAGCTGATCACAAATACAAAAGTCATTCAGAGTATTTAATCATCGATTGTAGAACCCTGCCAGAATTTTAACTGAAAAAGTTCATGCTTCCGTTCTGTATTTACACATGTGATGAATACAAGTAAATGAGAATTTAAGTTGTCAGAGATGATGGTTTTCCCAGCCCTGAAAGAGATTGTGGAATTCAGAGATGACTGAGAAAATTTATTTATTTATATAAAAATTATGATTATTGTGTGCTAGGATAAAGATAAAATGAGCAAGACAGAAATAATTGCTAATTGTATGGAGTTTTATAAAATATTTTCTACCCACAAGTAATTTTTGAGCATCTTCCATGTATCAACATTGTAGATTTGGTGGTGGTGGGAAAGTGGGGAGCACCCATATTGCCTAGTCTCAAAAAGTAACAATAAAATCTATTTGTAGTAAAGATGTTGAGGAAACACATCATTAAAAAAATGAGAGGAGACAACTATATGATATTATTTAAGTAAATGTTGCAGTGGCGCAAGCAGAATAATTTGAAGCAAGATCATTTAAGTAGATGAAGTTCACCTTCCATGCTCTGATGTGGGTGTGCGTGAGGCTCCCTGGCACCTTCCTAAGGTCTGCCTTTGACATTCGCCATCCACAGCCTCAGAGTAAATCCAAGGTCAAATAACTATAATAATTTGATAAATTAATTTCTACTAAAGTATCATGGGAAATCTTTTAGGCTATTGTCCTACACAAAAAATAAGAATTTTAACTTCAGCCTGGTAGAGACACAGAATAACAGTGCCTTGCATTCTCCTTGTGCTGTTAGTCAAACATCAGTGCACAGTAGGGTATCAGGCAGTAAAGGGCTATGAAGATGAGTAAGAAGTTAACCCCATCCATGGGGTGGTCTCATTGCTGACCTTAGCTATTCACATCTCAAGCCAACACTTCTATAACTAGTTTGTATTCATACTAATTTCCCTGGTAATTTGCTTGTTTCCATTTATTCTACTCTAAGTGTGTTCTATTTGGTCATTTCACCTGTTACATTCCAACTTCCCAAGGAGCTTTCCAGCTCCTTAAAATCAGAAACCATGTCCTTCAGGCTTTTAGTCTTTTTTTTCTTAAACTCTCTTTTATTGCATCTCCCTGATCCCCAAGACAGTACGTTTTAAGCTATGGCTTTCTATCAATTAACAGATTATGAAAGCAATTTATAAGTCTCCTATCAACATCTTTATTTAATTTTTTAAAAGATTTTTTACTTTTAAGTAATCTCTGTACCCAACATGGGGCTCGAACTCACAAACCCCAAAGATAAAGAACCATTTGTTCCACTGACTAAGCCAGCCAGGCACCCCTCCTATCAACATCTTTAAATGAAATAGAGTAGAACTTGGGCACCTGGGTGGCTCAGAGGGTTAAGGTTCTGCCTTCGGCTCAGATCATGATCTTGGGGTCCTGGGACTGAGTCACATATTGGGCTTTCCACTCAGCGGGGAGCCTGCTTCCCCCTCTTTCTCTGTCTGCCTCTCTGCCTATTTGTGATCTCTCGCTCTATCAAACAAACAAATAAAATCTTTTTTTTTAAAAGAAATAGAATAGAACTTAAGAGAACTGAAAATTTCAGAGTGCCTCACCCAAGATGAAGATAAGGATCTTTGCAGAACTCTGATACGGTGAGGGCTCTGTGTCAGTATGTGTTAGGCTAAGATACAACATGTAGTTCTTACTAAATTGTGGTCAGACCACTTGGCAAACATGATCAGGTATCTAATAAATATTTGCCTGAAAACTTTTACAAACTTATTTGGATCCCCGTTAGCAGTTGCTTCCAGGTTCCTGATTATTTTCCTTTGGCTTTTGCTGGTGGTTTCCCTTGTTGGTTCCATGCACCACCTGATGACCTCCCAGTTTCCACTCTGCCCGCTCCTTGAATCATAGGTGGGTCCCTGCACACTCTCATCCACATCAACCCACCGCGCCTGGATGCCTCTTGACACGCTTTCCCCTGCACTATACCAGATGCAACCTTGTGCCAAGAAAAAAACCCTAAAAATGATGCTGGCAAAGCTCTTGGTATACATAAATGCATACACTTGATTCTTTTGGGGGACAGGGTCTAATATCTTCTTTCTATGTTAAAGTAACTGACTTTACTATATACAGGGGAAAAGACTCAGGAAATCAACAGTTTTTAGAGCTGCCTAGGAGTAAAACTCTAATTCATGGAGGAGTACTTAAACTTATGATCTTAAATTAGCAACTTAGTCAAATTTTGAAAATAAAGCAGCAAAAAATCAGCATTTTTGAAGAAATAAGTCCTGTGAGAGAAAAATTCTAATTACTAGTTATTATCTGAAGTGATAGTTATTATAATAAAACTACTATTTTAAAAGGTCAAGTAGAATCAAAATTATACTGCAATTATACTTTTCCTTATTCTTGCTTCATACATGAAGATATAAATTGAAAATTAAATTAAGTATTCTTATATTTTTAAAAAAATTCCTAATGCAAATGCTTTGCTTTCAAAATAGCCTAGAAGGGACTTTCCTCTACAATTATTTTGGTCAAAATACAGAAACTAGCTACCGATTCAGGGGAAATCTGTAGCTTTTTACATTGCTATGGTAATAATCTACATTTTCACATATTTGTACAGTTATAACATTCCACCCGTAGTTTGCCCTGGAGCCATAAATGACTATGTGGGTGCCATTAGTCGCTCTTATGACATTTGGAAAATGATCATTATCTTATTTGCTCCTATTTAGCCAATATAGAGAAAACAATTTATAAATGCTATTTCTTTTACAAGAGACATCTGTAACTTGATGAAAAACTGCCAAGGATTCCTTTACTAGATAATCTATATTAAGTACACACAAGGTGGAATGGAGATTCCATGGAAAAATTGAGTGATACCCTGTCTCTCCAGCATAACTGCATGAATCGTCTTACCGCCCTGGCATGGAACTGTTGAACCTTGAAGAAAGCTTAGTGAAGAGAGCCACCAAGGTATCTTTGAAGTCCGAAAGGAAGTCCTTGAATAAAGAAACACTAGCACAGTTGAGAATACACTGTTGTCCATTTTCTAGCATCAACACTAGTAAGAGTGGGTAAATCAGTGAGAAGATCGGTAGGTAGGAGGCTAAATGCCTAATACCAAACCCCTAGTGATGGTCTGAAGCTAATCTCTGAGTACTTCTGAGGACTGAACTGGCCCAAGTCATAGCGCTGCCCTGATTCTGCGTCCCATGAAAGCAGTGACGAGCATGTGGCACATGGCAAGTATCCACTAAATGTTTGCAATAGTTGGCTTTGTCTTATAGTCCTATCTTTGTTTTCTTTTAATTACCATTTTCTCATTTATTTTCTAATTCTTCTGTAAATTTCCTTCATGGAAGGGACAGGAAGGGTTATAAATAAATACTACATAAAGAGAAGTGAAATGCTCTTAAAGGTAAAAGGAAGAATGTAAATAGTGAGCCCCATAAAGGACTTATAAACCATGAGCTACGGGGTCTCAAAGGATGCAGAAGTCTCACACAGACAGAGCGGCTAGGTGAGGTTTCATAGAAGAAGTGATTTTGACATGGATATAAGCAATACAAAAGCGTGTGACTGGCAGAGAGGATTCTGAGAGATGAAGAGAGCCAAGTCTTCTAGTTCATTCAATAAATTCTACTCAGTTATTTATTGATTCTAAAAGAGAAGCTGAGGATGCAGAACATGGTACTATAACCTGTCATATCAGCATAAACAACAGGGAACCAGAAACTTTATCTTTTCTTTTGGCCATGAAAAGAATAACGGAAGATTCCTGTTGAGAGAAGAAAACACATTTATCAGAATTTAGAAAGATACTCCAGGCTATTATTTGAATTTTTAAAAAGCAGCTGTAATTTCTATTATTCATCTTATTGTTGTCTTAGTCTATTCAGGCTGCTAAAACAGAGTATCAAAGACTGGGCAGCTTATAAACAACACAAATTATTTCTTACAGTTCTGGAGACTGCAAAGTCCAAGATGAAGATGCCAGTAGACTGGGTTTGTTTGGAAAGGGCCCACTACCATGTACACACAGGCCATGTTTTTTGCTATGTGGAATGGGAGAACCCTGATCTCTTGAGCACCTTATAAAATACCAATTCTATTCATGAGATTCTACCCTCGTGACCTAATACTTCCCAAAGGCCTCTGCACATCATCACATTAGGGATTAGTTTTTAACATATGGATTTTGAGGGATGGGAGAGACATAAACATTCAGTCTATAAAAATGATCAAAGTCGGGGTGCCTGGGTGGCTCAGTTGGTTAAGCAACTGCCTTCGGCTCAGGTCATGATCCCAGAGACCGGGGATCGAGCCCCACATCGGGCTTCCTGCTCAGCGGGAAGCCTGCTTCTCCCTCTCTCACTCCCCCTGCTTGTGTTTCCTCTCTAGCTGTGTTTCTCTCTGTCAAATAAATAAATAAAATCTTTTAAAAAAATTATCAAAGTCAAATTGTTTTACTTCCAAGTGTAACAATTATTACTCTTGGTCCAATAGAACACACTAATCATCTCCTTACATCTCATGTAAGGAGTCTCAGTCTACCTGACTGTTTGAACCTCACCTGAAAGTAATGTCCACTGCCAAGACATCATCTGAGGTTACAGAAAACTAAGGTTATCTTGTGAGAAGGATTTCCTAGGTTTCACAGCACTACTCAAGTCCTCTGAGGTTTCTCTTCACCTAATGGAGATCTGGCACTTGATTATACCCACCATGACCCTGATGAACTCCAGGGGGTTAAACTTTAAGAACCTTCACCAGAAGCTTCACCAAATACTCTTACATGTAGACCCAAAATAAGGACTTGAGGAAAACCTGGAGTCCCTTCACTGTCTGTCAAGCTTTCTGGGTGAATCTTAGTTTCCTGAGAATAATTCATTTACCCTAGTGGCTGCCATACAGTACATCCTTCTCAAGAGAGATATCATCTGCTGCTTAACCACGAGGGTATGGCCATACCCCACAGGTTCCACAGACCGTCACACAGGTATACCACACAAGCCTAAATCTTTTGTTTGCATTGAGAGGATGGAAGTTTTATCACCACACTCATTTGTGGCCAGGGTGCTTGACTGATATCTTGTCTCTCAAGATCTCACTTCCTCTAGTTTCCCACAAGCACTAGAGCCTTGCTTTTAATGGTGCAATTCACTGGAGCCCTGATTTCCCACACCCAGAACACGGCAGTCTTATTTCTCAAGGCAGCATCTTGCTTCCTGGATCCCTACCTGATATGATTTTTATACAGTCCTTCTAAATCCCAAAAGCCCTGCTTCCTAGCTTTGTCTTGCCTCTTGAATAAGAAAATTTTAATTCTGATTCCAGACTGTGTTGGACTAAAGCAGTCTTTTCCAAAATTACTTAGTCATAAAGAGTCATCAGGTGCGCTCATTAAAAATACAGAATCCCAAGCTGTCTCCTAGAAGTTCTGGTTCAGGACATCTGGGGTAGGCCCTGACAAGGTATTTTTAACAAGTACCCTAGATGATCCCTAGGAAGTTTTGGCATTTAGGAAAATACTAAATTAGAGTTTTCTGTGATTTTGTGGACCTGGTAATTTCTACTCTCTTTTTGAAGGGCTTGTCAACAATTTTGTCCCAATTAATTTCTCCGGTCCCAAGCCCAGCCAGACTTAGTCACACCCTTCTTTCTTACATACTCTCAGCATGTCTCACAGCCAGGGTCACCCCGACCATGACACTTCATTTACCCAGAATGACCTCCTTGGCCTATGATACTGTCACTTGCCTGAGAGCCATTCCCACCAGAGCGCTCCTACCTGAACCCCTTGGATCAGTTCCCTTGGACAGTGTTACAGACCCATAGTAAAGAGGAATTTTCCACACTTAATGGACATGGTGATTTTAATCTCTTCACCTTCCTCAGAGGGCACCAGCTCTTTATACCCATTACCTTCTTTTGGCCTTTGTTGGCAACTTCTTTTCTGGACAGTTAAGCAGCCTCTTTATAATTATTACACTTCAACAAAGAATAAAAATGCTGATTCAAAAAGATATATGCAGATATGGTGGAATAGGAGGATACTGAGCTCACCTCATCCCACAGATACAATGACATAACACCCATATCAGTGTAAATAACTCAGAAAATGACCCAAAGACTGGCAGAACAGACTCTGCACAGCTAAATGTAGAAAAAAAGGAACTCTGAAGAGGGTAAGAAGGGCAGGGACAGGTTTGGGAACCAAACTGTCTGCAGGAGGAATGCCAAGTGTACAGAGAGGGGAAAGGAGCCGACCTCATACTGGGCACCCCAGGCACAGGGGATCCACACTGGAAAGATGAATTCCCACAATATTTGGCTTTGAAATTCAGAATGACCTAATTTCGTGAGTTCTTACAATCAATGGGGCTTAACACCTAAAACTTTAAAAATCAGTGGGCTGGCTCTGGGACAACCAGAGGGCAATAGGAAAGTGAGTCCCCACCTTTAAAGAGATAGCACAACAAGCAGCCCTGCAGAGATACAGCACAGAAGCAGAAAATTGAAAATCACCTGGGTATATGGGAGAGAGATTTGTTTACTAATATCAGAGCATGTGCTGGAGGGGCAGGGATCTTTGGGAGACTTTTCCAGAAACTAAGGAGTTGTTAGGCATCATTTCCCTCCCCTGACCACAGCCTAGACACACAGATGCTTGTGGGAACCACAACAGCCCAAATACTCTCCACCTAGCTTACTAACAACATACCCTGACCTGTCCTTCTCTTCCAGCCCCATCTCCTCCAATATACTCTTGGCAAGAGTCCATCCAAAGTAATGCCACAAGTCTGGTAGTGTGCAAGAGCCCCCAGAAGGACCAGCAACATACAAAATGATTCCTACCCAGGGAAAGGGATGATAACCACACATACCCATCTGACTGCAGCCCCAGCAGTTGGCTGGGGCTGATATCTGGTCTGACTGCAGGCCCCGCCCACCAATGAAAACATCTCAGGAAATAACACAGGGAGAGTGATTCAATGTTACCACAGCTCAGAAAAATGCTGATCTGACCCAACTCAAGTCCAGCATGGCCCTAAACCGGCCCACTAACAACACAAGCACAAAACCCAACCCACACCAGGCAAGGACAACAACTGCAGATGACTGAAGGCAAATATGGCTCAGGCACAATAGTAGAGTGTACATAACATATACAGAAGATACCTCTGAAGTGCCAGGTTCTGTTGAAGAGGGGATATAACATTGTAGGGCACTGAAGGACTTCACAAAGCCAGTACTTTTAAGAGCAGGAGACATAGCTGACATCCCTAAACACTGAAACAGACACAGAGAGTAAGACAAAATGAGAAGACAAAGGAATACATCCCAAATAAAAGAACAGGACAAAATCACAACAAGAGACCTAAATGAAATGGAGATAAGTAATATGCCTGATAGAGAATTTAAAGTAATGGTCATAAAATTACTCACTGGATTTGAGAAAAGAGTGGAGGACCTGTTTTGAGACTCTCGACAAAGAAAATGTTAAAAAGAACCAGAGATGTAGAATTCAATAACTGAAATTAAAAATGCACTGGAGCATATGAAGAGTAGACTAGAGGAAGTATAACATATCAGCAACCTACAGACAGAGTAATGGAAAGCAACCAAATTGAGCAGGACAGAGTAAAAAGAATGATAAAAAAATGAAAATAGATTAAGGGAAATCAACAAAATCATCAACTGCAACAACGTATGTACTACAGGGATCCCAGAAAAGGGGGCAGAAAATGTAGTTGAAGAAATAATACCTGAAAACTTACTGAATATGGAGAAAGGAACAGAAACCCAGATCTACGAAGCACAGAGATTCCTCAACAGAATTAACTGAAGTAGGCCCATAGTAACTAAGTGTCAAATGGCAGTGATAAAGAGAGAATTTTCAAGGCAGCAAGAGAAAATAAAACAGTTACATACAAGGGAAATACAATAAGGCTATCAGTTGGTTTTTCAGTAGGAACTCTGCAGGCCAGAAGATAATGGCATGATATAGTAAAAGTGCTGAAAGAAAACCTACAACCAAGAATGTTCTATTCAGCAGGCTATCATTCAGAATAGAAGGAGAGATAGTGTTTCGCAGACAAAAGTTAAATGAATTCATGAGCATTAAACCAGTCCTACAAGAAATGTTAAAGAGGACTCTTTGAGTGGAAAGAAAAGACCATAAGCAGGAGTAAAAAAAAAGTAGGAAGCATAAAAGCAGTAAAATTAAGTGTATATATATATATATAAATGAGTCAAGGGATTCACAAAATAAAAGGACATAAATATGTTACCATATACCCAAAATGTGGGAGAGGAATAAAAATCTACTATTTCTAGAATTTCAAACTTAAGTGGCCATCAACTTAATACAGACTGCTATTATGCATCGGGTGTTGTATATAAACCTAATGTAACCACAAACCATTTGAGAAGAGAATAAAAGAAAGGAACAAAGAACTACAAAAATAACCATAAAACAACTAACATGATGGAAAAAAAATTACATACCTATCAATAATTACTTTGGATGTAAATAGATTAAATGCTTGTCAAGACACAGGGTGATGAAATGGATAAAAAAGCCAGATCTATCTATATAGAACCAAATAAATAAAATCACAAATGAGAGAACAATAACAACCAATACCACAGAAATATAATTTATAAGAGAATACTATGAAAAACTATACGCCAACAAATTGGAAAACCTGGATGAAATGGATAAATTCCTAGAAACATAGAAACTACCAAAAGTGAAACAGGAACTAACAACTAATATGGTGGCAATAAATACATACTTACCGATAATTACTTTGAATGTAAATGGACTAAAGACTCTGATCAAAAGACAGGGTGATGGAATGGAAAGAAAAGCAAGATATATATATATATATATTCCCAGAAGAGACTTGTTTTATACCTAAAGACACATGCAGATTGAAAATGAAGGGGTTGCAAAGGGAAGTGAGAATAAAACTGGGGTAGGAATATTTATATCAGACAAAATAGACTTTAAAACAAAGACTGTACAAAAGACAAGGACACAATGTAATAATAAAGGGAACAATCCAAAAGAAGATATAACAATTGTAAATATTTATGCACCCAACATGGGAGTACCCAATTACATAAAGCATCCAATAACAAATATAAAGAAAATAATCAATAATAATTCAATAAGAGTAGGGAACTTTAACACCCCACTTACATTAATGGATAGATCATATAAACAGAAAATCAACAAGGAACAGTGAGTGACTTTGAATGATACATTGGACCAAATGGATCTAACAAATATATTTACAACATTCTATCCTAAAACAGCAGAATATACATTTCTTTTCTTTTTTTTTTTTTGGTTTCAAATGTACATATTTTATTGTTACTTAAATTTTTTTTTCAGTGTTCCAAAATTCATTCCCCATTCCCCACACCCAGTGCTCCACGCAATAGGTGCCCCCCAGTACCCACCACCAGGCTCTCCCATCCTTCCAAGCCCATCCCTCCAAGTCCCCCAGTTTGTTTCTATGTCCAAAGTCTCTGTTGTTTCACAGCAATGGCTACATTTCTTTTCAAGTGCACATGGAACCTTCTCTAGCATATATCACATGTTAGGCCACAAAACACATCTTAACAAATTCAAAAAGATCAAAGCCATACCATGCATCTTTTCTAACCACAACACTATGAAATTAGAAATCAAACACAAGAAAAAATCTGGAAAGGCCACAAATACATGGAAGTTAAATAACATGCTACTAAACAATGAATGGGTCAACCAATAAATCAAAGAAGACATTATATATGGAGACAAATGAAAATGAACAATGGTCCCAAATCTTTGGGATGCAGCAAAAGCTGTTCTAAGAGGAGAGTATATCACAATACCGGCCTACCTCAAAAAGCAAGAAAAATCTCAAATAAACTACTTAACCTTAACACCTAAGTTAGAGGTATAAGAAAAAGAACAAAATTTCAAACCAGTAAGAGGAATTAAATAGTAAAGATTACAGCACAAATAAAAGAAACATAAACTAAAAAAACCCAATAGGACATATTAATGAAACCAGAAGCTGTTTCTTTGAAAAAACTAACAAAATTGATAAAACTCTAGTAAGACTTATCAAAAAGAAAAAAGGACCCAAATAAATAAAATCACAAATGAGAGAGGAAAAATAACAGCCAACACCACAGAAATACAATTTATAAGAGAATATTATGAAAAACTATGCCAACAAATTGGACAACTTAGAAGAAATAGTTAAATTCTTAGAAACTTATAAACTATCAAAACTAAAATAAGCAGAAGTAGACAACTTGAACAGACCAGCCAAGAAACTAAATAACCAGTGAAGAAACTAAAACAGTACTTAAAAATCTCTCAACAAACAAAAGTCTAGGACCAAATGGCTTCTCTCTCCCCTTCTGTCCCTCCCCTGCTTGTGCTCTCTCTCTTACTCTCTCTCAAATAAATAAAATCTTTTAAAAAGGGGGGGGGGGGAGAGAAGTAAAAACTTTCAGTTATAAAATAAATAAGTCACAGAGATGAAAAGTACAACATAGGGAATATAGTTTATAATATTGCAGTAATGTTCTACGGTGATGGATGGTAACCACATTTATTGTGGTAAGCATTATATAACATATAGAATTATCAAATACTATGTTGTACACTTAAAACTATATATGTATGATATATTTGTGTCAACTATACTTCAATAATGAAAATGTTTTAAAAACAATATATAAGGGACACATTGGTGGCACAGTGAATGACCAACACTTAGTTTCAGCTAGGGTCGTGAGATCAAGTCCCATCTTGCTCCGAGCTCAGCCCAGAGTCTGCTTGGGATTCTTTCTCCTTCTCCCTCACACTCATGCTCTCTCTGTCTCTCTCAAATGAAAAAATAAATCTCTAAAAAAGCCCACCAGTGTATAAATATATGCTCTACCACACTGTCAAGCATTTGCCTATACTCCCAAATATTTTTTCCTAGTTGTCTAATGTACACAAGATTTGTCTTCTCAGTTTAACTACATCCAGTAATAATAATAATAATCACTTACCTGTATTTATGGAATCCATTTTGTAAACATATATAATATAATATATTTAAATTTTTTTATAATTATTTTCTCCCTGAGAATAAATCCGATACCCTCAATTTGTTTCTTATGTTTACTTATTCTTCACAGTACTAGAATGCACAGATATACAGTGAGCAATCAACAATTCATTACAATATTGGTTAATAAAGTAAATGAGGGATATAATGTATACCACAACTGAATGATAGTAAGAACTTGGGATCAACCTGAAAGACAAGAATGCTTGAAAATCACCTATAAGTGGAATTTAATATGTCAACCATGAAATGTCAAAGGAGAAGAAAGTTCTGCATTTCTAGCTCCTTGGATCATCCTAGGTATCCAAGATGTCCATTTATCAACCTACTTGATAAGTGGAAAATAAAATAGAACAAACAAAAAAACCCCGAATTTCCCCTCTTGCCTGAAAATATCAAATATGCATGTTGATAAAAATCTAGAATGTGATGTGATGTTTTCCATGTTTACACTGGCACAGATCCAATGTGGAAGTGGCTAGTTGATTTAGGGTTAGTAAAGCAAAGGAAATTAGGAAGGAGTAAGTTACACTGCCCAGAATTCAGTTTCTGGAGATTCCTTTTAGAAATCATGAGGGTCTTCTCTGGTGTACTTCCTTTTGAATCAATTGCATTTTGAAAAATAGAAAGCACTAACAGAAAAAGGAAGGGATGGATGTGAGTTACTGCGCTCATCCACTAAACACCTAGTAGTTCCCAAACTGTGTGCTCAGTACTTTGTGCATGCTATCTTGATTCGTCTGGACAGCACTTTATACACAAGCAAACTGAAGCTCTGGTAAGTGAGGTAACTTGTTCCAGGTCACACAGTGGCAGAGTCAGACTCCTAACCAAGGGTGATCTGAGTGGAGAGACAAAGTTCTTTTCCCAATATCAAGTTACCAATCTAACTCAACAAAAGCCTAGCAAGCACTTGTGACGGGCACTGTTCCAGCAGGGGGGACATGGCATAGAACATAAAGTCACCGCCTTTGGAAAGTCATCATCATTCAGGATATTTAAGATCATTTAACATAGCTCTAGAATGTCTAGAGAGACACTGAGAAAGGAATGACAATGCTAGCCAAGTTTTAAGTCAATGAGAACCCCACCAAGAGATTTTTGTATTCATTTGTATAAGGCTCTCTAGAACTAGGGTAATTTTTTTTCTTTATTTCAAAAACAATGAAGGGCAAAGAAGATTTACAGACACTGATGATATTTGAAAGGATCTGACTGATACTCATAAATGCTAATTTCATGATTCATCTGCTACTACTATTAATCTACAACACCAAACTGTATTAATACCAGTAGACACCAGGGTCCACTTTGGTAATTATTTCTTGTGTCATATTTAATAAAAGAAGTTATCATCTCCACCCCACACAGAACTTTCCATAGAGCTGCAATTGAAATTCTTATTATGGCCTTTCTTTGACCCCCAAATTTCCAAAGACTTTGGAGAAGAGTTTAGACTGGCCAAAACTATAAAGAAAATTGAATTTAGCAAGTCATTTCCAAGAATTTCTAAAGTTTGTTTATAAAATTGAGCAATGGAGAATCATTCTTGAATATCAAACAGAAAACTTCTGCACCCAAAATTTTTCCACTTTAAAGATAGAATAAAAATCTACTACAGATTATTGTCTTGAGGTTTGTATCATATTGACCTAAAGATTCAGGTAAACATGAACCCTAAGACAATTCTAGAAAATGTTCTTTGACATTACCTATACCAAGAAGTTTTGCATTGGAATGAGAAAATTAGCAATTCTGTGTGTGACCTTATGTAACCAATGTTTTGACCAAGGCCAGTGTTATAGAATATATTACCATCTTATTTCTTGTTTATTCCTGTCCCTTCCCAGGTTCCTCCTAAAAACATTTCTAGGGGCGCCTGGGTGGCTCAGTTTGTTAAGTGACTGCCTTCGGCTCAGGCCATGATCCTGGAGTCTGGGGATCCAGGCCCACATCAGGCTCCCGGCTCAGCGGGAAGCCTGCTTCTCTTTCTTTCACTGCCTCTGCTTGTGTTCCCTCTCTAGCTGTGTTTCTCTCTGTCAAATAAATAAATAAAATCTTAAAAAAAAAATTCTAAAAGTGAGCTATATAAGGGATTCAGGGACAGCTGGAAGTACCTTTATTCACTTATAGTTTTAATGTTTTTAATCTAAACATGTTCTTGCCATGCCAAAAAAAAAATTAGTAATTCAGAGGTCTAAATGTTGAGGATCTTACTCTTAATAAAATTTAAATAAAGGGAAATTCTCTTCTCTGCCCCACTATACCAGCTAGTCAAGATTCTTCCAACATCCCATCCTCTCTCTGGAAATAACTAGAAGTATACATAGACTAGGGACCAAATTCATAATTATAAATGAAAGTTATTGACCTGGATTTGGATTTTGTAGGATAATAAGGAGATGACATATTGCACAAGAAATAGAAGATAGTGGCAGAAAGGGAAGCACAGGGTTTTCATGTGTTACAAAGGAGCACAGGAGGTTAACAAAAATTGGATGAACAGGAGGGAGAGAAGAAACTATCACTAGAAAGAAACACTCTTTAGGAAATTATTGGGAAATTTCTAAGAATTATTGCAAATCTTCCTTTTTCTGTAAAGCATTTAGTGTCACTACCTTATATGATTACTCTAAGAACTTACATGCTGGCAGAAAGAAAGAAAAGAGAAGGAGGAGGAGGAGGAGAAGAAGAAGAAGAGAAGAGAAAAAAGAAGGAAAGAAAAGAAAGAAGGAAGGAAGGAACACTTCACCTATTTAATTACTTCTTTCCACTAATTTTTAAAAAAATAATCTTTATCTCTGAAATAGTTTAAGGGTCATAAGTAATTGTAAAAGTAGTAGAGCTTCACTCAGCTTCTCCCAATAAGACGTTATATGGCCTTGACACATTGTCAAAAATAGGACATTGATGTTGTTCATTGTTATTAACTCAGCTTTATACATTATTCAGATTTCACAGGTTTTAGATACACTTTTTTCTTTTTTTTTCTTTCCTTTCTGGTCCATGAAGTTTTACATGTACAGATTTGAGTAGCCAATACTTTGATCAAAATTTAGAATGATTCAGGAGCACCTGGGTGGCTCAGTCAGTTAAGCGTCTGCCTTCCGCACAGGTCATTGCCTCAGGGTCCTGGGATTGAGCCCCACATCAGGCTTCCTGTTCAACAGGGCGCCTGCTTCTCCCTCTCCCTTTGCTGTTCCCCCTGCCTGTGTTCTCTCTCTCTCTCTCCCTCAAATAAATCAATAAAAATATTTTTTAAAAAATATTTTTATTGATTTATTTGACAGAGAGAAACACAGCAAGAGAGGGAACACAAGCAGGGGGAGTGAGAGAGGGAGAAGCAGGCCTCCTGCTGGGCAGGGAGCCTGATGCGGGGCTCGATCCCGGGACTCCAGGATCGTGACCTGAGCTGAAGGCAGACATTTAATGACTGAGCCACCCAGGTGTCCCTAAATCAATAAAAATCTTAAAAAAAAAAAAAAGATTTAGAATGGTTCCATCACTATGGAGAAACTTCCCAGTGTGAATCCTTAATTGTCACACCCTTCCCCCAGAGCTAACGCCAGCAGCCACTGCTCTGTCCCTCCAGTAATGTAACTTTGTCATTTGAAGGCTGTTATACAGTCACGCAATATATAACTCTTTGACATTGGCTTTTTGAGCTTGCGCTTAAGATCCATCCTTGAACTGGAGGGTATTGTGCTGACTGAAATAAGCCAATCAAAGAAAGACAATTATCATATGATCTCTCTGACATAAGGAATTTGAGAGGAAGGGCAGGGGGTCACGGAGGGTAGGGAGGGAAAAAATGAAACAAGATGGGACCAGGGAGGGAGACAAACATAAGAGATGCTTAATCTCATGAAACAAACTGAGGATGGCTGGGGGGTAGGGGGAGGGATAGGGTGGCTGGGTTATGGAAAAAAAAAAAATCCATCCTTTACATTGATTTTTAAAGTTCCTGTTAAGCAAAATTTAACCAACCCAACACCACTTTATGATCAAACAGAATCGGGGGGGGGGGAATCACTCAGAATAATCCGTGGGGTTTTGTTTTGTTTTTTGGGTTTTTGTTTATTTGTTTGTTTATTTAGAGAAAGAATGGTTGCCCGTAGGAGTTGGAAGAACCTGCGGAGCTGCCAATGGTGTTACTCTTCAGAGGAGACGAAGAAGAAACGGCTTTGGAAACATGAAGCATGTTATTTTGGCTTCCTTAAAAGCATGACATTAGGTTCACTGGGACCATATGCATTTTGGGTTTAATGCTCAAACGCTGTTATTGTTTGTGGAGAGCAGACTAAGGTTTTGGAGATAAAATTTGCATTGAGAACCAATTTCAAAGAATTCTGACCTTGACCAAACGCCAATTACTGGAATATTTCTGGGTCTGTAATTAGGAACACTATGAAAACTAGCAGATTCTCACAACTATTTCCACTATTAATAAAGTGACACGTCCACAGGGTTTCTATTAAAACACGTGTATTACTTCTCTCAGAATTTTAAATGCTTGTATTTTAAGCATTGAACATAAAAATCTGCATGAGGCTAAATTTTATCTAAGCTGAATCAATTCCTTATGGCAGAAAAAGCATTTTGGTTATTATAACAGTTTGGGGAACAAAAAATAATTCAGATAAATAGACTTTCTAAAGGGCACTTTTAGCATAAAAACGGTTTCAGAAGTATGATAGAAAGTTATATCCAGGAATTACTGGGTTGGTATTTAAATGTATGTAAATAGTGCCTCCCTAAGCTGCTATAGTAAGATAACATGTGTCCTAATTGGTTTTCCCAGCTGGCAGCTTTGCGTTCCACAGGCTCCTGTAACTCATCCTGTCATTGTATTTGGCCTTGGGCCTGGACCACCTGTTCTGAGGACGTAGGGCTTCTGAGGTCTTTATCTGGCCTTCTGTTGATGACCTCACTTGTCTTTCAGACTTCCTTCTACAACCTGGCATTGCTGCCTGGGGCACCCCGAAGTGGACTCCCGTCTTGAAAAGACTGAGGCTTTATGATGATACAACATCTGAGGGTCAACTTCTGCAGACCCTCCAGCTGTCTTAGCAGAGGCCAACCCCCTCTCCGTCAGGACAGACAGACCAGCTTCCATGTCCAATAAGTCACCACCTTGCTACATGTGCCCGGGTAGCAAGGATGCTGTGCACAGTGCAGCTGGGCAACACTTTTCCTAAATCATCAAGCGCAGGGTTTGAAAGAAGGCCTTCGTGATAGGGTAGGTATTTAGGAGGTTAAGCCTGCAGTGAGAATGGGGATCTCAATGGGGCAATGGGAGTGGAGGATGTATCCATAGGGCAGGCTATTAGGGAGAGAAGAGAAAAAGAAGGTTCAAAATTTTGCATAGTCATACAGGTAACATGTGGAATAGTCAGGATTTGAACTTAGGAGGGTCTGACTCTTGTTGCTATATTCACAATGCCATGTGTCATAATTATTCTAGAAGGCAGGCAGGCCATGGAGAGTTAGAGCAAACATGGGGTGGTTGTTCCAACAGCACAGAGCTCACAGCCATGAGAACTGGAAGCAGCAAGATGGTAGAGATCCAGGCCGTAGTCACATGAGGAAAATCTAGCAACCGATTATCAGGGCAAGAGCAAGGCTTAGGGGAGTGTAGAAGTGCCCTTGTTACTGGCACTAACAAACTTTGAGTTGGAAGGCAGGTAAAAGGTAAGAAAGGGAAAGGAAAGGGCACTGAAATTGATAGACAGCCTACTACAGTAGGTGCCTTAAGTCCGAGATTTCATTTAATCCCTATAACAACCAAGCAAAGGAATCATTATTCTCATTATACAGAAGAGAAAAATAAGGTTCAAAGTTTTGCATAGTCATACAGGTGATATGTGGAATAGTCAGGATTTGAACTCAGGAGGGTCTGACTCCAAAGATATTGTTGCTATATTCACAATGCCATGTGTCATAATTATTATTATTTAATGCCAAATCTTTGAAAACATAGCCCCCAGTGCTTATCTCCTCTTGTCATTTATTTTTTCCTCTTTAAATTATGTTGTGCTATAGAAACTTGAAAATATAGTCTAAATTCACCTCCATGAGAGGGAGGGAGTCTATGAGAGGGAGAAGTAGAGTCAGATCTATCCCAGGTACCGCATGAACAAGCCGGACCTCAGCTTCTGCAGAGTCCTCAGAGGACAGAGGTGCAAAGGAAGAGACTAAAACGTGGGAGTATGGAGCCAGTGTATTTAGTGATTCCAGATGGAATGCAGAAAATTAGACTCTTCTAATGCACTTTTCTCAGCATCCCACAGCATCTACAGACACAATGGAGCCTGAATGCTCTAACAGGGGGCCAACTTCAGCCCTAGGAAACTGGGAGGAGAATATATAAACATATAGAATATGTTTCTATTTTCTATAGAATATGTTTGAGGGATATAAATATCCATTGCAATTCTCTTGATTTTCTTAAGTTGATACTTTATAAAGTATAAAGACATTTTTAAGAAAAATTAAAATAACAATTTAAATGAATCTCTAATTTTTCTCCTAAATTTCATCTAATAAGATTATTTTTTGTATTTATATAATAGAAATATTTTCTTTCTTTAAAAAAAATACTTATTTATTTATTTGACAGAGAGAGAGATCACAAGCAGGCAGAGAGAAAGGCAGAGAGAGGAGGAAGCAGGGTCCCCGCTGAGCAGACAGCCCGACTCGGGCCTCCATCCCAGGACTCCGAGATCATGACCTAAGCTGAAGGCAGAGACTTTAACCCACTGAGCCACCCAGGTGCCCCTAATAGAAATATTTTCAAATAAAAAGTAATTAGATGTGTCGTTTTCAGTTTTTATAAATAAAAATTTTCAGTTTTTATAAAACACTAGAAGGTCCAGGCAACATAATTTTTAAGGACTGAAGTTTATTTGGTATTTCAGAGCACCACCTGGTGGATTAATTAACAATAACAATCCAAAGCAAAAGTGAATCAAACCATCTCTGAAACGACGGGAAAAGGAACCTATAATGCTCATTCTTTTTCTTTTCTTTCTACTTTGGTTCTCGTTCCTTCTTTTCCTTGTCCTCTTTTCATTTCCTATCCAATCTCTCCTGCCTCTTTTTACCATCAGTTTGTCCATGCCTCCTAGCTGTACTGTTGAGTCTTCAGAGTGGCTAAGAAGCTTGCTTATTTACACCAGATTTAATAAAATCTAAGAAGTTTCTGAAATTTAACTAGAAACGCAAACTTATTTGAAGTTGCAAAACTGGATTTTCTTCCAGAGACTGGATCTGCCTGCCCAGGGATGGTTTGTATTTTCCCAAGGATGGGTTTTCGTTTGATTTAGATAGAAACAATCATTCTAATGAAACCCCTCTTTCATAATTTATGTGCACACAGCACATAAAGACACATTTACAGTGTTTTACCTACTGTTCTGATCCAGCAGCCAATGGCTTCTGAGAAAGAGGTGGGTGTAGAGCAAACTTCTTAAAGGTCTCTGATCTCAAATGACCCATAATATGAATGAGTGGAAAAAACAGGTCAAAGACATCGAGAAGTCATAAAGACTAGGGATATATTATAATAATAATGTATAATATTGTACATTATTTGGATCCAGCCAGTTCTTCCAGTTTTTAAAGACAAGTCAAAAAGCTTGATTTTTATGAGAGAGCTTCAAGTGTTTAAATATTAGCAAATTTTCATTAAAATGCCTGTAAGCCAACCTGCAGTGGCCCACAGTTCTAGGATGGGTTGCCTGCATGACTCAGTCGGTTAAGAGTCTGAACCTTGATCTCAGCTCAGGTCTTGATCTCCTGGCCAAGAGTTCAAGCTCCACATTGGCTCTATGCTGGGCGTGGAGACTACTTTAAAAAAAAAAGTCACGGGAATTTGTAAAATAATGCTGCAATAAACATAGGGATGCATATGTCTTTTCAAATTAGTGTTTTCATTGTGTTTGATGAGTGGATAAAGAAGATGTGGTATACACACACACATACACAGGATAAAAAAGAATGAAACCTTACCATTTGCAACAATATGGATGGGGCTAGAGAGCACACTGTTAAGTGAAATAAGTCAGAAAAAGACAAACACTATATGATTTCACTCATATATGGAATTCAAGGAGTAAAACAAATGAACACAAGAAAAAGAAACAAAGAAAAAACCAGACTCTTAAATACAGAGAACTGATGGTTGCCAGAGAGGAAGTGGGGGATGGGTGAAACAGGGGAAGAGGATTAGGAGTACACTTATTATGATGAGCACTGAGTAATGTATAGAATTGCTGAATTGTTATATTTTACACGTGAAATTAATATAACACTATTAATTATGCCTGAATTTTAAAAATAAATTTCTTAAAAAAGATGTGGGAATTTGGACTTCATTCATTGGATGATAGAATGTGACTAAGTAAGCAGTTTGCCCCTAAAATTCACCCCAGGCTCCCCAAAAATCACTTTTTGCCATGCCTGAGGACTTCTAACCACCTCTCAATGAGCAAGTCTATTTCATTACCCCCTGTTACTTCATAGAGGCGGGTGACAGGATCATGGAGAGTTAGGATGGCCTGGAATGTCTTGAAATAATCCAGGTTCAGACTTTGGCTCCAATTAGAAACTGTTTAGCGGAGCTAGGGAAAACAGCTGTGGGGCTTAGGGGCTTGAAGTTTGCATTGCATTTCCAAACAAATTCATATGTAAGTTCTAAAATATATTTAAATTTAAAACACCTAAACTCACATTTTGGCCATCTTCATCTCGACACTCCCTACTGGGCAACCAGGGGGCACTTTAATGCTCATGGACTTGAAAAGATGCTGACACCATTTTCATATTTTAAAGAGAAAAATATTAGCTTCCTTCCTCAGAATTCTCTGGGAAACAGTGCAGGGTTTTTTGGGGTTTGTTACGGCATGGAAAAAACTCAACGGATGTTAACAGTGATATTTTAATAATAAATTTCATGGCCAGAAAGACTTGAAAGTTGTCTGCCTGCTCAGGTTTTCATGACAAATGATCATAGATTAGGTGACTTAAACCAAAGAAATATATTTCTTCACAGTGTCAGAGGTTAGAAGTCCAGGACTAAGGTGCCGGCTGACTCAGGTGCCGAGGAGGACTCTCATCCCACCTTGCTGACAGACACCACCTCACCTGTCCTGGTCACATGCATGTGGAGAGACAGGGAGCATAAGTAGGCTCTTGGCTGTCATTTCTTGTAGGACACTATTCCAGTTGGATCAGGGCCCCACCCTTACAACCTGGTTTAACTTTCCTCCTACAAAGCCCTATCTTCAAATATAGGCAGGCTGGGGGTGAGGGCCAACATAGAAATTTGGGGGAAGGGAGACACAAAGCTTCAGTCCATAACAAATAAGCTGTACTGTACTTCTTTATCATTTGCATAGTAGATTTTGAAACTAAAATAATTAAAGCACCTCCTTTTTAAAAATTATAAGTCCTACTATTGGATTTATTTTAACCAAATTACTTTAAACCCCTTATCCTGACCTACAATCCTTTTAAACTCTAACAAGCATACTCAGTGTTTAATTTTTCTATCTACTAGCCTTTCATAATATCTCAACTTGGTCTCTGAAACAATTATTCCTTTATTGTGGAATAATTTCCAAGTTTTAGCTTTCCACAGAACTCTGAGGCATCACTTACAATGTGAACAATAGGTATGGCTTCTATCAAGCATTTCCTTTAGAATTCTGAGGAGTCATCAGTTGATCATTTCTGCTAGGAGACTGGGCTCTATCACATTGCAGACCTCTTGATTTCACCTTTGTGCTTCGGGAAATGAGCTACCTGACTAAACAAATTTGGTTTTGAAGAATAACCTATAATATTTTCAGTTATTTATATTTTTTAAAATAGAAATCCTTTCTTTACTTTTTTGAAATAATACTGAGAGATGCCCTCAGGTACTGGGTGTTAGTCAATGACCATCTTCCTCCCACTTGCCCTGTGAGAGCCTCATGGCCATGTCTGTCCTTCCCTCTGGCTGCAGCTGGTTCAATGCAGCTTATTTAAGGCTGTATTGGCCTGATCAGATTTTTTTTTCCTCACAAAAATTCAAGAGAGAGACAGAGAAAGCCTGAGGCAGTTAAGATACGGATGTTGGATTTGAACAGACTTTGAACAGTCCCCCAAGGGCACCACTGAGGGTGACTCAGATGTCATCACCCAAAAGCAAAGGACACCAGCCCTCAGAAAGCATGCAGAATGGAGCAGGTGTACAGAGCAAGGCAAAGCAAAGAGGCCCCTACAACCTACTTTCTCCATGGTTCCCACTTCTCATTCTTCTGAGCCTCTGTTGTAGTTAGGCAGATCTGCAGTGGAATCAGTTCTTCACCGTTTTAAAATATAGTGCTTTGGGGCGCCTGGGTGTCTCAGTCGGTTAAGCGTCCAACTCTTGGTTTCAGCTCACATGAGCTCAGGGTTGTGAGATCGAGCCCCGCATCAGGGTCTGTGCTCAGTGTGGAGTGTGCTTGCTGCTATCCCTCTGCTCCTCCTCCAGTTCACAAACACGCACACACTCTCTCTCAAATAAATAAAGTCTTTAAAATAAAATAAAATATAGTGTGTTAATAGAAAATCTGAGTCCAACAGATCAAGAGATAACTGCCACGGCAAAGCTGGTTTCTTATTCACATTCCAAGAGGAGGGGGCCACGTGAGGAAACACCGGGCTTGGTCGTGAAGAAGAAAGAAGGGGGAACTGTGGGCAAAACCTTCTATTGTGGCTTCCATGGGAGGGAACAGGTGAAGCAGGTAAATAGGTTTAGGATTACTGGAATAATTTCAGGAGGCTGTGGAGCTCACTGGCAAGGGAGCTGCCTCGCTAGTACTTGGCCCTGGGCTCATTAAGTTCAGTGCGAATAGTCCCAGAGTATAAGAGCCTGACAAGGGAGATGGTTGGAGTGTGGACTTTGCATCAGCTGGTCTGTACTGGAAAAACATGCCTCCGGAGGGAGGACTCCTGAGGAGGCTGGGGAGGGAATGAGGGAGGCAGGAGGCCTAGGAATCTGACCGAGGCTTAGTATTGGGTTATCCAGAACAAGGCATGTCCAGCATATACACGTGGGCTAGATGTTAAAGCATCAAATTTACAGAAACTAGGAACACGACTGACACACTTATATCCAAACATGCTCTAAAATAGTTCAGAAACTAGTCCAAAGTTACAGGGCTAATCAGAGGCAATCCCAGGACGAAATAAGCCGTGTTCTTGCTAACATGCCACGCAGCCTCTATTGTGCTTTGACTGAACCTGGGCGTGGGGCCTCTGGTCCGTCTGCAGGATAATGTGGGGTGTGGGGACCCGACTCCACAGCAGCAAAAGCAAAATTGCACACAAAGAATTTTTTTGATCCTTCGTGGAAGGGGAACTATCACTTTGGGGAGCAAACTCCCAAGCTAAAATAGCACTGTTCCCTTTAAGAATAACACAGAATTCACACCTACCCAGAACATCAGTGGCTCATTTTTCTCATCCCTGTCGTTTGAACTTGATATTACGTATCATGCCATGGTTAGTCTTTGCAAATATACATAGTGGTTTTCCTGTTTCTAAGATGCTATTAAGACTGCATCTACATATATCACTGTAGGATCAATAGCCCTTACCTCAAGATTGATAGGTGAAGCCACTGCGGAAAATGCCCTTTCACCTTGGTTCTCCCCATGGTGACTTCTGAACTTGGTGCACGCAGACACATTATGTGCCCTATTATCTCCTCTCATGTTCCCATCGTCTGTGCTACACATTTTGGGACTTTACACACCTTATTAGAGCACTGATTGGGCAATACATTTTTTGTGTCTTGTCTCTCAGATTACAAACTTCTTACTGGCAAAAATGTGCCAAATTTCCTTTTCTTCTCTTTCTCTGAGCCTTTATCCCCCATATAAATGTCTGGGCTGCAAGTGGGGATGGGGAGAGGGCATGAGCATGAATGAGCTATCAAAACATTACAATAAAAAAAACAAAAATAAATGAAATTTAAAAATCAACTGAGCTGCTTTAAGCTATATGGGTTTCCACTGGTTGGTGATTACTATCCTTGATTTTTAAAATCTTTCCACCTTTTGTCTTGCAGTTTAGTTTAATTCATGCATTTAATCATAGGTAATGTAACCTATGGCTGGTCTTATATCAGTTGTGGGGAATATATGTAAATTAAAAGCATGATGATGTATTTACCTTGTTGGGTGTACATGTGTCATGAAATCTTAAAATGAACAGTACTCTAAAGAATGCACAGGTGCACAGACACAAAAATATGCTACTGGTTTCTGATAGATGATTGTACAGCCTAATTTGATGGTATTCTAGAAATAAGAAATCCAGAAATCTATACAACTCATAAAGTTTACATGCCTGTTTTAGTATTTTGACCCATGTTTTGCATTGACTCAATCATTCATTTATTCAACAAGTATTTATAGAATATGTGGTATTGGGCACTGTTCTAAGTATCCAGATGAAAACAGATGCAACAAGAAAAGATAAGACAATACATTCTTACCTTTTCAATCAATGGCACAGAGGACTGTACTATTATGTCCATTTATATATTAAAAAAACTGGGGCGCCTGGGTGGCTCAGTTGGTTGGGCGACTGCCTTCGGCTCAGGTCATGATCCCAGAGACCTGGGATCGAGCCCCACATCGGGCTCCCTGCTCGGCGGGAAGTCTGCTTCTCCCTCTCTCACTCCCCCTGCTTGTGTTCCCTCTCTCGCTGTGTTTCTCTCTGTCAAATAAATAAATAAAATCTTAAAAAAAAAACAAACTGAGGGTAGGGGCACCTGGGTGGCTCAGTTGGTTAAGCGACTGCCTTCGGCTCAGGTCATGATCCTGGAGACCCAGGATCGAGCC
>PITA01020156.1:0-35624 GCA_004023965.1 Spilogale gracilis
TGGCTCAGTTGGTTAAGCAACTGCCTTCAGCTCAGGTCATGATCCCGGAGACCCGGGATCGAGTCCCACATCGGACTCCCTGCTTGGCGGGAGGCCTGCTTCTCCCTCTCTCATCACTCCCCCTGCTTGTGTTCCTTCTCTGGCTGTGTTTCGCTCTGTCAAATAAATAAAATCTTTAAAAAAAAAAAAAAAAAAAAAATTAACCATGCTGGGTGACACAGCGGTCTTGGCCTTCTGATAACCTAGGCCCTCACCATGTAGGGACTTGACATTTTGTAAAGCTTAGAAGAGTTAGATCTTTCACAGGTCTGTCGGGCTCTGAGGCTCTCCGATCTGAGAACCATCATTCTCTGCATTCAACTCTGCTTATAAAGTCCTTCGCCCACCCTTTTGGAAGCAGCCCATGGTGTTTTTGGAATGAGACAGATCCAGTGTCAGATTTCAGCTGCCCCATTCCCTAGCTGTGATGTTGGGCAAATCGCCATACCTCTCTGAGTCCTTTCATTCATCTCTAAAAGGAAAAAGATAAAACTCACCTCTACCGAGGTGCTAAGAAAACAGAAGGAGTGGATACATGAACAGCACCTGGCATACAGTAAGTGCTCAATACATTTAACTCTGTCCTTGCCTAAAGTGTAGGAAAGAGAAAGGACATAAATCATTTTACAGTCTGGGAAACCCAGGTCATAGGAGCGTGGTGGTCTGCTCCCCAGGGTGACTGGGAACTGGAGGGAGCAGGGCTTTGATGAGGGGCAGGTCTTTCCATCTACTGAACCCATAGCACTAGGCCCGGCTCAAGAAATGTGTACTGAGCATTCCAGGCAGAGAGGGCTCCCGTCCTCCTGTTCCTCCCCCAGCCCGAAGAGGAGGGGCAGTGATTCTGCAAAAGCCTCCTGATGATGTTCATTCTAAGAGCATGAGAGGGATGAAGGTATACAAAGCCCTCGAGTCATAGCTGGGGCGAGACAGAGATGTACAGAAAAGCTACTGAACAGCAGGGAAGAGACGGGGCAGGACACACTGAGCATTTATGAGAGCGACATCGGTCTGATGAAAAGCTTTCCAGCTTCCTGGTTCTGGAGAAGCCCCGGCTGACCCGGCACGGCTCCCAGCACAGCAGCTTGCACTGTTCTTCCATCCTGAGCTTGTGCCCACCGGGCTTCTGCAGCCTTCCTGCAGCTCTGCCCCACCTCAGCTCCGCCCAGCCTGGCCCCATCTTGGTGTCTGGATGCCTCCCCTTCCCTGAGGATAGGAGGAGCTCATTCCATTTGCCCCTTCCCTTATCTGTAAATCTCAAGGAACGCGGGGAGCATCCGTCCATAGAGCCTGTCTGTGGCATCACGACGCCCCAGCCACATCCGGGTCCAGGCTTCAGTCGTCACTGAAGGCAGCAGATGCCCAGCACGGGGCAGCGCCCGGGGAACTGTCGCAGAAACCAAACGCTATCCCCACCGTGACTACAACATTTTGTTGTTTTAGCCACTGAGGTCTGGGATGATTGGTTCCCGAGGAGAAGCTGGCCCATCTTGACTGATATGGTTTATTGAACTTCAGATGCATTTTCCTGCTTACAAAAGCAGTGTGTGCGCATTGTAGAAATACAGGCGTCACAAAAACATGGAGGAGAGAAAAATGAAAATCCCATGTATTTCCACCCCTAGAGAGTATCAGAGTTGTTTGATCTTCATTCTTCCATATTTTTTTATGTATGTGCCAACGGATGGATGGATAGATGTTTAAAAAAAAATGCAGGGGCACCTGGGGCTCTTGGTTTTGACTCAGGTCATAAGCCCCATGTGAGCAGGGGGCCCGCTTCTCCTCTCCCTCTGCCCTTCCCCTACCTGCCAATAAATAAATAAATTTAAAAAAAAAATGCAATCATAAACTATACACTCTTTTGCGACCAGCCTTTTTTAACTGAGCAAAGCTTGGGCAGCCTTCCAAGTCATTGTGAAGCGCATCCTCTGGGGATCAGGGCTCTGAAGAATAAGAAGCTTGTGGATACAGTCAGCCCAGCCGGCAGCAGCTTCCTGCCCTCCAGGGAAGGCTGCTCTCTGAAGTCTGGCCTTCTAGTAGCAGCAGATTCCCCTGGAAAGGCGGCCTCTCTCACAGCTCTGAAGCTTTTCAGAAAAGCGAGGCCCCAGGGAAGGCAGACCTTGCACCATTCAGACCAGTTCTTAAAGACATTAAGCTCATCAAAGGGGCTGCACTGAAGCTGGGATGGAAGGAGGGGCTTTCTACTGCTGAGCTTCCAAGGGGGCCCAGAGGTGCTCTGGCGAGGCAGTGTCAGCCTCCTTGGGTGAACGGGTGAATCGGGCTCCCGTGTGCCTTGGCCAAGTGTTGAGGTGCTAAGGCTGGAGTCAGGAGACAGGAAAGAGCTCTTGTGCTAGAGGCCAAAAGTTCAGCTCGTGGGGTCTGGGGCTGATAACAAAATAAGGACATGGGATACCTGGGAGGCTCCATTGGTTGGGCATCTGCTTCAGCTCAGGTCATGATCCCAGGGTCCTGAGATTGAGTCCTGCATCGGGCTCCCTGCTTCTCCCTCTGCTTCTGCACCTCCCCGCTGCTTGGGCTTTCTCTCTCTCATGGTCTCTCTCTCTCTCAAATAAATAAGTAAAATATTAAACAAAAAAAAAAAGTAATAAGGACAGCTAACAGCTCTTGAGAACTGCGTGTTCCGGGTGCTTGTTCTCGGGGTTTCTTTGCAATTGCCATGCTCATTTTCTCATAACCTATGAGCCCACTTTGCAGGGAGATAAAATAACATGGCCCAAGTCAAGCCCCCACCTCTCTCCCAGAGAAGTGGGCCCCTCGGGCCCCTCGTTTTATCCAGCGCCGCTTCCCTAACCCTGCCGTACCTATTCTCAGAGTAGAGACTTAGCAAGTCCCTGCTTCTGACCTGGTTCCAGTCCCTCTCCTCCCGTGTCTGTGGGCCCCCCTCTGCCTGGCCAGCCCCCTGAGAAGGTCTCCCGTGCCCGTGTACAGCAGGGCTGTGAACCGCAGACGGGCTATCCGATACAGAGGATTAGCTAAGCGGCCCCTAGACGCTCAGTCTGGCCCTTGAACATGAAATGGATACCCTTTGAAAAGTAAAAGCCCTCAATCGGTGGAATTCTTTCTGTTAAGGAGATACAAGACCCATGAGACTTAATTCTTGGATTTTTGGAGCCTTTGCTGGAAACAAAACCGAAAGCAATGTGAAAGCAGGAATCGAAAGGGAAACTAGAAGAGAAGGTGGGTGCAGCTGGGACGGGTGACTTACGGGAAAGTCCCTGAGACACTAACACCGAACAGCCCACACTCCCTCACTCGACTCCCACTCACTGGGCGCCTGCCATGGGGTTGGCTGCTGCATGACCGTGGGGAGGCCGCGGAGAACACTAGTGTCTCCCCTTAACAAGCTTATACATGCGGGGAGCGGGGGAAGACAAGTAAATAAGGTTATTTCAGATGGCTAGGAAGGCACTTAAGATCAAAGTGAAGAATGAGAAGGAAAGAGCCCAGGGGAAAGCTATCAGGAAATCACAAGTACAACGCTCCAAAGTAGGGAAGATTTGGCACATCTGAGGAACAGAGAAGGGGGTGGTGTGCCCAGAGAGGGGAACAAATGAAGAACAGTGGGGAAGGGGCTGGGACCAGATAAGACAGGGCCTCAGAGACCTCTGGAAGACAGTGGGTTTACTCTCCGTGAGGTACGAAGCCAGGGGGAGCATTTCGAGAACGACTGTGCATGTTTTATGTTGATTTTGTATCCCTGGGACCTTGCTGAACTCGTTGATAGTTCTAGGGTGTTTTCTTGTTTTGTTTTGTTTTTTGGTTTTGTTTTTGTTTTTGTAGATTCCTTGGAGTTTTCTATGCAGACAATCACACTGTGTGCAAATGGTGGCAAGTTTTTTTAAAAAAAGATTTTACTTATTTGAAAGAGAGCGAGGGAGCGAGAGCACACAAGCAGGGGGAAGGGGCAGAGGTAGAGGGAGAAGCAGGATTCTCGCTGAGCAGGGAGCCTGACGTGGGGCTCGATCCCAGGACCCTGAGATCATGACCTGAGCTGACATTTACCTGACTGACCCACCCAGGTGCCCCAAATAGGGGCAGTTTTATTTCTTCATGTCCAATCTATGCCTTTCTTTTTCTTGTCTTGCTGCAGTAGTTAAAGCTTTCAGGATGAGGGGAGATATCCTTGCCTGTTCTCGCATTTACATTTCAACATTGTCTGATGTTAGTTATAGGATTTTCATAGATGTTCTTTACCAGTTTAAGGCACTTCCCCTGTATTCCTGGTTGGTCAAATGCTTTGTCAACAGATAGGATCATATGATTTTTCTTCTTTAGCCGTTGATATGATAGAAAACACTGATTTTTTCAAGTGCTTTTCAAATGACACATCTGGAAAATGAATAAATCCTACTTGCACATCTGGATAAATGAACGCACGCCACTTCGTCGTGGCATATAATTCCTTTTATACTTTGCTATATCTGATCACGAATGTTTTGCTGAAATTTCTTTGTGTCTTAGTTCACAAGAGACACTGGCTGATAGTTTTCTTTGCGGACCATCTTTATCTAAACTTGAAATCAAAGCGTGACCGACTTCATAGAATGGGTTGGAAAGAATGCCCTTCCCTTCTTTCTTCTGGAAGAGACTACGTAAAATTGATGCCAGTTCTTGTTTAAACATTTGTTAGTATTCTCCAGTGAAGTCATCTGGGCCTAGAGAGTGTTTGTTTTTTTTTTAACTTGAATTCAATTAGCCAACACATTAGTTTCAGATGCAGTGGTCAGTAATTCGTCAGTTACTCGTCAGTTATGAGCCACCCCCCAGTTGGCCCTGGGGGATTCATGAGTTCATGAATGCCACTTTGCTCACAGTGAGCTTGGTGAGTTTTGAGCAGGAACCAAACCATAGAGCAGCAGCTGCCCGGCCCCCGTCACAGGGGAAGGCAAAGAGCACCAGTTTCTCGGGATGGAACCCACCACACCCACCGGAAGCCCTAGCTCCATCTAACCCCGGGACACTACGTCAGCCTACCCTGGACACCTGTGGTTTTCTCTGATGTGTCCACGCCACAGGAAGAACAGAAGTGTGGCGAAAGCCCCGCCACCCGATCGGCAGGTGCGCTAAGCTTCCAGAATCCCAGAGCAGCAGCCACGGCCGGCCGTGCCTCCCACTTCAGCGGCCATAGCACACTCCTACATGGTCGAGTCACAACAGCGCCCCGGCCTGGCCAGCCTCTCTTGTGGACACAGACGTCTGAGGTCCTCTGGTCCCAGGGGGCTGCGTTAGTGGGGGTGCTACGTGTTTCTTTCTGCTCTCTCTTACGCCAGGGTTCAGAGTCCAACAACCTGGGCTCCCAGGACGGACGGGGGCTCTGGGAGGAGATCCTATTCTGTCCGTCACCCAAAGGTCACACTCAGGTCTGCAGCCTGAGAACAGCCCATCGTGACATTCCCTTATTTATCAGCCCTGCTGAAGTGTGGTTTCCGGTGTCTGCCTAATGGGCCTCTCCTTCCCCAAGTTCTTTTTATTACTTCCGCATCATCCTCATCTTGGACAACTGCCACATCTGACTCAGAGGCCTTGGACTGACCCTGGGGATGGAGGAAGCCTGCTGATTCCATGAAAGGACGGAGGAAGCCCGCCTGCAGTGATGATGCAGCCCGCAGCGAGGGAATGGGCTACCTGCCCGCTGAGGATCAATCAGCACCCAGCGTCAGTGAGCAATCATGTCACTCCCTGCAAGGGGCCCCTGTGGGGTGGCTGGCTGGTGGGGTGAGGCAGTCGGTGTCCTTCCATTGGCCCACGTCTGGCACACAGACAGCTGCTGGCCACAGCAGACGGGGGGCCAAGAGACAAGAGTCAAGTCTCCAAAAGCCACATCTGCACAGATGAACACGAGGAAGGGGCGAGAAACCGGGTGTGGAACTCACTAAGGCCAAGTGCTAACCATGTGCCTCATGAAAAGAAGAAGGGGATGCTCATTGTACCAACACGCACCCCTTGCTAAAATATACCGCTAAGTGAAAAAGACAAGTCACAAAACAGTGGACACACTCTACAAAGGAGCTCCACAAAGGGGCGCTGGCTGCAGACCCTTGGGCCCGACTCCTTCCTCGCTGTGAGGCCTGGGGCAAGCTCCTGATCCCCTCCCTGCCTGAGGTTCCTCATCTGAAACAAAGCCATGATCACACTACTGAGCTCACAGGGTGGAAAAGATTTAAATGAGTTCATAGTTGCGAAGTGCTTCACCCAGCCTGTGCAGGACACTGAAATGTGACCAACATTAAATATATTTACGCTCACACTGGCAAGGATCATCTCTAGAACTGGTAAAGTATGTTACCTGTGGGTGCAGGAAATGGGTATCTGGAGATGGGAATAAGAAGGAGACTTATTCTCCCCTCTTCCCCTCTCTGACCCTTGGAATGCTGTATCCACTGCCCATCGAGAACATAGAACAGGAAACTCAAATGAAGCCTTACAGTCTTAGAACAAGTAGAGAAACACATGGGGAGTGGGTAAGAAGGGCAGAGAGGGGATGGATACTTCTAAATTTCAGAGCCAGGAGCAAAGGAGTGCTTGGAACAGGGAAATGAAGGGGAACTGTGAAGCCCCATGTCACACGGGGGGTGAGAAATGTTCCCCTGAGCCCTGCAGGACCCAGGCACCCGAGCCTATGCCAAAGTTGCAAACAATGTCCCAGGGCCCTGGGTATGCCCATGAGTCTTCGGTCTGCTGGTCTCCAGGGGCTGGAGACATGCAGGATGGATGAGTTCTCCTGCTTGTGTGGCAGGAAAACCTCTCCCACTGCCTCGGAGTCCCCTCCAAAAGGAACTGATTCATTCCTGTCACTTTCCAGAAAAAAAGGACACAGTTTGGTTTGTAAGGATTTATAAATGAAGCTAACAAATTAACAACATATGACATTTATATACTTCCCGCAGAGTATTATTATGATGCCCATTTTAGGATGAGAAAGTGAATGCTCAGAGTGGCTCAATCATTGGCTCAAGGTCACACAGCTGGGAAATGCCAGGGCCAGGTTTTCGGACCCCAGCGGTAAACCGGTTCCTCCGGGTTCCTAGCACAGTGGCTGGCAAAGTGCGGCCGCAGACACCTGAGCAAATAAGGAATGACAGACATGCCATCCCTCGGAGGGCCGGCTAAGAAATTCCGAAGTCATCCACAGATGGCTCAGGCCTTTAGGACTGAGACTTCGCAGTAACTCCCATCAAGAGGTGGAGCCTAGTTCCCACCTCTGGAACCTGTGCTGGCTCCATGACCACTCTGACCCATGGAACACAGCGGATATGACGTTGCGGGGCATCAAGCTGGGCACTACCCACTCTTCCTTCCTCGGGGAGTCCAGCCACTGTGCTGTAAGGAAGTCCAAGCAGATCCGAGCCCACAGGGATCAAGGCCCCGGAGGCTGGGGGACCTCCTCCCCAGACAGGTGATCTACAGGACATCAAGCAGAACTGCCGGGCGAGATCAGCCGGCCAACGGGACTGCAGGGGCAGCACACTGTTGTCGGGAACCAGTTAGCCTTAGGGAGCCGGGACACAGTAACAGAGCAAGGGAATAGCTCTTCTGTTGCCAAGATCCTCCTGGACAAAAATTCACCTGCCTAGACCTTCTTAGGACAGCTGGCGGCGTCCCACCGGCATCCCAGCTCTGGGTTACACTGGAGAGGAAAGCAGGTCTCCGGGTCTGCCCTGTTGGGGGTCTGAGCAAGATACACAGAGAGGAGAGCTCCACTGCCTTTAGCCTGTGTGCCATGGGACGGATCAAATGCTGGGAGGTGCTGAGGGAAATACGGCAGCAGAGAGGAGGGCATGGTGTTTCTTTGGAGAAGGTTTCCCTTTCAGGGCACCATCCTGGCTCCACAGCGAGGTCGAGTGGGAGAACAGGAAAAGCAAGCAAAGTGGGGATACCGAGGCAGGACCCCCCACCACCACCCTGTTGTAATGAATGACTACAAACTAGGTGGCAAGAAACACTTTTCGTCTTACACTTCTGGAACTCGGAAGAGCACAATTGGTCTCAGAGGACTAAAAGCATAGAGCTAGGTGCGATCTGGAGTTTCTAGAGGAGAATCCATGCCTTGACCTTCCCGGCTTCTAGACCCTTGAGGCCGGACTGCTCCAGTCTCTGCTTCTACCATCCCATCTCCTTCTCAGGCCCTCCTGCCTCCTTGTGAAGACCCCTGGGAGGACATCCATGTGCCAGGATCTCTCTCCATGTCCAGGTCCTTAGCTTATTCACATCCACAAAGCCTCTTTCGCCACGTAATTGTGAGAACTAAGATGTGGACATCTGTGGGGGTGGGGGGGTCATTATTCTGCCAACCAGGTAGTAGGAAGCCGTTCATTGGCCCACTCAGTGTATAGTTTTGAACACTGACCGCTATAGGCCAGGTTCTGCATTGAAGGGCGCTGGACTTACAGTGACCCCCAGGGCTGTGCACAGATGAACTCAGCCAATCTTCATGGGAGCCCTATGAGGAAGAGCCTTTACCATGATTATTCCACAATACCAAGGGGGAAACTGAGGCACAGAGCCATCCAACAACCCGCCCATGCTTAGAGAAGTTGGGAAGGTCAAGAAGCCGTGAGAAGTACTACTGGGTATTTACCCCAAAGATACAGATGTAGTGAAAAAAAGGGCCATATACACCCCAATGTTCATCGCAGCAATGGCCACAATCGCCAAACTGTGGAAGGAGCCAAGGTGCCCTTCAACAGATGAATGGATAAAGAAGATGTGGTACATATATACAATGGAATACTATGCCTCCATCAGAAAGGATGAATATCCAACTTTTGTAGCAACATGGACTGGACTGGAAGAGATTATGCTGAGTGAAATAAGCCAAGTAGAGAAAGTCAAGTATCACATGGTTTCACTTACATGCGGTACATAAGGGGTAATACAGAGGTCAGTAGGAGAAGGCAAGGAAATGGGAAGTAGGGTAATTCGGGGAGGGAAATGAAACACGAGAGACTTTGGTCACAAACAGGGTCTTGGAGAGGAGGGTAGAGCGATGGGAGAGCCTGGTGGTGGGTACTGAGGGCACGTATTGCATGGAGCACTGGGTGTGCTACATAAACAATGAATCCTGGAATACTGAAAAAATAAAATAAAATAAAATAAAATATATATTAACAAAAAGAAGCCGTGAGAAGTTTCGAGGGCTAAGTGCCCCGTGGATTCGGACCCTCGGGTTATTACTCACGTGCCCGTGCCCACAACCGGGCCACAGCAGGTGCTCCCGAGGACCTGCTGCACTGAGCTGAAAGGCCAGATGTGAGCAACCGAACAGACATGCAGACAACGGCCACGCTGCACGTGAAGACAGCACGCAGACCCAACCCTACAGCCCCCCACCCCAGTGGCCAGTCTGCTCTGGGTCACACTCGTGGGGACTCAGACGATGTCTGCTGACAGTCCAGGAAGCCAAATATGAGTCCCGTAACAATCGGCCCCAAATGGCCAGAACTTGGATCACCAACGGACAGTCTCCCTAATTTTTGTTTCAACTTTCAACTTCGGGTCAACCAGAGAAAGCCAGAATGCCCCTGGACCAATCAGACAGGGTGCTCGCTGCGAGCTGGCCTGCCTCCAGCTCCCCACCTCCCACCCGCCCAGCAGGGCACGGCCTTCCCTTTTATCCCACTCTTTTGCCTGCCTTTGAGTCTGTGCCAGATGCTGGTGACAGCTGCTGGCTCCCCACCACACCGCCGCCCCCACCCCTGCCAGCCAGTTCTGAATAAGTACACAGCCTCTGCTTCTCATCTGAGGGGCTTTTGTGGATTTCCACAGGTGTGCAGGCCCCCCCGACATGGTCATAAGAGCTGAATGACTGGGATCAGGAGGAAGTGGGGAGGCAGGCACCCGGGAGAAGAGGGGACAGAAGAGTTACAATGAGACGCACTCCATGGCGCACGCCTACCCTTTGCACGGATTCCATTGATACCATGGGCTTTCTCGAGTTTTGCTTGTAGAATGTGGATGAAGGGCATCAAGGAGAATGGAATCATTTAAAGATGACCCAACTGGCAGAAGCCAGTCCTCAGGGCACCCACTGCGACAATGTGGCAGGTGGAGAGGAGACAGATGGCTTTCTCCCCAGCATCAAGGCCATCCACCTCCTCCATCAAGAACCGAGAAGAGGAAGCTGGCCAGCCAGCAAAGGCTTATTCAAGCTTCCCTTTCACACATAAAAGGGGAGGGTTTTTTGATTTGAAAGAGAAACCACACATCCAGGCTGGGGCCAGGGCCATCGCTCTGGGAGCCAGGTGCGGCTCTCAGCTCCCGCCTCTCCCTGCCCCTGGTCACCAGCCCGCCAACCGCCACCGCCCCCTCTGTGAGGTCCAATTACTGTGCACAGCACAGGTTTCCTTTTGTGATCCGGGGTGGCATGGGGGAGTGCCGCCAGCCGCCCGAGGGAGCGCAAACTGCGTCCTTCAGCGGACTTCTGACCGGAAGGCTATTACGATAAACACATTTCCGCAGGGAAGGCACAAAGGCGCGGGGCTCCAGGTGCATGTCTCTGGCATGTGTCACCGAGCCCTCTGGAGAGGGCCCACTTATTTATCCTGCAAGGCGCCGCCAAATGTCAAGTCCTTTGAAAGCCCCTGCTCTCCCTGCCCACCCGCTGCCCACGCCACTCACAGGGAGCATGAACTGTCCTTCCCAGTGGCCTCGGCATGACGTTCGCGCCAGCGACACGGGGCTTGGTGCTCTGGACAAGTCTGCTCGATGACCCTGGGCTCCTTGAGGTGTGGACCCGGCCTACCAGTCTCTGTTCCCCAGCCTCCAGACACATGTCTGGACTACAGCAGGTGCTCAAGGGAAAGCAGAACGAAGGGAGGCACAAATGAACTCTCGCGTTACCAGACTGTCCATCCTGGAGGTCCCTGCCAAACCCCGCCATGCCTTCTCGATCTTTCTACCCTCCTCTGGGAAGCAAACATCTCTAGGGGACCCACGGCCTACCACAGGTGGCCTGGAAAGGCAGTCCTAGCCCGCACGGTGGACGACGTGGGTGTGCTCTCCGAGATGCCCAATAAGCCTTCTCTCCCTGACTTTCCTGTTCCCCCACCAAAGGATGAGGCAGAGACGGCTCTAATAGATTATGGGGGGCTCTTCCAACTGATGGCCCATGGGCTAAATCTCCGGGGCAAGTTTCATCAGCTTCCAGATTCTACAGAAACTGATACAACCCTCATTAAACCCCTCTCTCTAGCTCCTATTGAATAAAACAGAACATTCTCGTGGCGTATCTGGCTGAAGCTGAATGGGATGCGTTTTTGTTTGCCGCAGTCCCCCCCCAGTCTCAAGCCCCGAACCTCATCACTCACACACTGGTCTCCTAGGTATCTGTGTGTATAACCCAAGCCAGGGCCTCAACTGTGGCATTTCGGGACGACTGGAACAGGTTTCCAACACGCTCACAAGGCCCAGGCCCATACTCAGACATTCTGACTCGACTGACCTTGGGGTAGAGCGAAGGCGGCTATGTTTGTAGAAAAGTGCCTGGATGATTCTAATTTCCACCAGGGCCAACGGGAAAATTTAGTCTGGTTAAAATGCCCAGGGTACCTCTGGGGAGCCAAGAGCTGCCCTCGGCCCTGCCCCCCACCCCCCTGGTTTAGGCCCCAATGCAGCGAGCCCTGTGAGCATCACTCAGAAATGATGACACAGACCAATCCCTCCTCACTAGGCCACGTGCTTGTGGTCAGCCGGCGGCCTTTCCAGGCCTTGCCTGTAGGTTGCTCCTGAGGTTTATCAAAGCTACTTCTCGTCCCTGGGCTGTGTTTGCTAAGTCATGCCTCCCTCTCCCTTTGGGGCTCTGCCCTATCCCCTCACCTACGGCACGAGGCTTCAAATCAACCATGTGAGGTATGCCTGGGCACGGCCCTCCTACTGCGTCAGTATTTCACTTACTGGTTTCTCAAAACAGGCCCTGAGACCCATTTCATGCCCCTACCACAGAGAATACCAGAAAGTAGGAGTCGCCTCTCCTCTGCCCCCCAGGACCTCCCCAATTCTCCCACCCACAGCTCACAGAGAGGCGGGGGACTCTCGTGGAGGGGTAGCAGGGCTGCCTATGGAGAGGGGAGCGGACCCTCGGTGGCCACCACACCCAGCTCGCCACTTCCAGAGGGTCCACAATGTCCACCTGCTGGCCGCCTGCCCGTCACCCTGCCAAGCACCCCTGTCCAGCACAGCAGACACCAGCCTCCTCCGCATCGGTCACTGCTGACCCGAGCAAGCAGTGTGGAAACCAGGGCCAGGTGGTGGAAGGCGGCTGCTCAAGCCTACTGAGAAATGACTACTTGTGGGCGCTGAGACCCCACATGGTCCGCCAGTCTGTTCTGAACAAGACAACCACTCTGGGACCCACACCCTTGACCATCGGTCGATCTGACTCACAACCAGCTAGAGGGAGGAGGAGCGAGGCTTACAGGCCTCCAGGCCGTAGGGAGGACACAGGTCCAGCCGTGAAGCCTCCCCCCTGGGAGTGATTTCCAGAGTCCAGCTGACCAGATCCTGGCCCCGGTGGACACTGTGCACACAGGGCTGGTGTCTGAAGGCCAAGGGCTGGCCGTGAGCTCCCAGCAGGGCTGAGCGGGGCCTACCTCGGAGCTGACAGAACGTGGTCATGAACTTGCTGGTGAGGGACCTGAGCTCGTTGTTGGCCAGCGTGATGCAGTGGATCTGGTCGGCGACATTCCACAGGACCTTGTAGATGCCAGTGGGGAAGGAAACCAGCTTGCACTCGGCCAGGTCTGCAGCCAGAGAATGGAGACAGGGCAGGGTCAGCCGCAGCTGCTCGGGGACTCACCCCACACTGCCTGGCCCCCGACCCCGCCTCTGCTCCCCACCTCCTTTCTCTCTCGCCCGGCTCCCCTGTGCCCAGCTCAGAAGCCTGCCCTCCCTCTTCGAGAGCCCTCACCCCCAGGGGTCACAGACGCCCCTCTCCGGCACCCTGAACCCGTGGGTTTGGCGCAGCACCTTGTCTGGGCGCAGGGCCTCGGAGCTCAAGCACGCAGGGCCCACTCAGGGCGACAGGCACTCAGGGCGGCGTCCTTCAGCCTCTGCCGAGCCCGCCCTCCACCATCGCCAGAGACTCCAGGGCAAGGCCGCCGTCTCGACACTGCTTTGTGACGGTCGCCTTGGAAAACAGGCGCTCACACAGGCTTCGTGGTCTGCCCTTCGTCCCAGCCCTGTCACTCTGAAGGCCAGCCTGCACCCAAGGCAGCCGGGAGGCCACCACGGAGCACCATCTGGCTGTTTCCCAAATGGGTAAGCCCGGCGTTACCCCACGACCCAGCAATCCCACTCGGAGGGGTCCACCGGACAGAACTGAAAACACAGCACCCGGGGGGGCCTTCATGGCGTGTTACTCCCAGCAGCGCCCAAGGGCAAACCACCGCCTGTTCATCCGCAGACCGAGTGGATAAGCAAAATGTATTATCCACCCAAAAGAATATTTGGCCAGAAAAGAAAGCAAAGTACCGATGTGTGCCTCAGTGTGGACAGACCTTGAAAACAGCAGGCTCAGCGGCAAAAGCCAGTGAGAAACGATCACGTATTTTATGAGGCCATTGACATGAAATGTCCAGAGCAGACGAATGTCTAGACACGGAAGGTAGGGTGGTGGCTGCCTAGGGCCGGGGGTCTGGGGTCGGCAGCTCAGGGGCGGGGGCTCTAAAACTGGATGGTGGTGATGGTTGCACAGCTCTGGGAATGTGCCAAAACCACCGAATCGTCCACTTTAAGTGGGTGAATTGCACGATATGTAAATTCTATCTTGAGAAAGTGATTGTTTGAGTACCTATGACCGCAGGGACACACCGAAGGCATAGAAGCTCAGAAATTAGGCTCTCCAGCTGCGCTAAGTCACTTGAAGTCCCCAAGCCTCAGTTTCCTCATCTGGAAAATAGGGGTACTACTACCATCGATGGAGCAGAGCAGTCAGGAAAGTTAAACATGAAAAATCCTCAGAGGGCTAGCAGAGTGCCCAGCAGGTACACAGCGGGGATGGCGACGCCGTTTCTCTCCGCCTCCTCCACTTCATCTTCCCCTTCCCACTCTGCCCAAATCCTCTCTATGCTTCAAGACCAGCTCCCATCCCACCGCTTTGGAAATCTTCCTGAATCACCGCCATTACTGGGGGTCACCCTCCTCCAACCCCTGAACCCCAGGAGCACTAACCAACTGAGACAGCACTGTCCCACCTCTCTGCAAAATCTTGTCTTCTCCCCAAACTGGCCGGACTCCCTGGGCCCCTAAGCCTCTAAAAGATTGCTCCAAAGTAAAAAACACAAAATTCAGTTACTATTCCTACAGGCCAGTAATGGTATGTAGTTTTTACAGATCTCATTCTGAACAGCAATAGTAATCTAAAGTCTGTCAAAACAACCATAATTGAAGCCCTTCTCCCTCATCGGACTCATGGAATTTCTACTCTTGCTATAAGAGCAGCTCAAATGTCACCTCCGCGGAAAGCCTTCTCTGACTGCTCGAGGCAGTTAGTTGCTCCAATCTCGGAGCTCATCGATAGGAATGAGCCCTTTTCATCTTTGTGTCTACTTTCTCACTGGACTGGGAAGACTTCTAGAGCACAGAGCCAGCAGTGTTCTAGCATGCTAGCAGGGCAAAGTAGGGGTACTGGCGACCTCACGGAGCTGGTTAAAGAAAGGGGACAGATGGGGCAAGGACAGAAGTTCAGACGACTGAGTATCCATCCACAGGTGTCTTCTATAGGGCATCCCCAAGAAGTATCTTGGGGCACTCTTGATTTCAGCTCAGGTCATGTTCTCAGGGTGCAGCCCCGAGTGGGGCTCTGAGCTCGGTGGGGAGTCTGCTTGAAAGACTCTTGCCTTGCCACTGCCCAATGTCCAGCACTAGCTCTTTCGTCAGCCATTAGGGTTGGCAGAAGGGCGTCGAGGTCCTGCTGGGGAGGAATGAATCCCCCAAAATCAGGCTTTCAGTAGAGGGACATCAAGGACTGGAGATGGACCAGCTCTGTAAGCTCAAAGTTTGGAGCAGGCTGGGGACTCTAGAAAGAGCAAACAGTTCCAAACTAGTACTTTGTGCCCGCTGTGCAATGGGCTAGGGCTAGAAAGGAATCTTTGTTGTGGTTGTAAATTGTAACAGCCCCGTTGGGTAAAAGCAGCAGATCTCATTAAAGCTACAAGCAACACCAAGGAGCACGTTAGAAGCTTCCCCTAGAACGCAAAGAGCAAAGTAAGCATGCCTTCCATCACCAATATCTCTGAATATGATCTTGGAAGTCCTGGCCAAAGAAACAGAAAACATAAACACCAGAAACAGACAGAACGATTATTATGTGCATATGAAATGACCTCATAACCTCAAAGTCATCTGACAAACTACGCAAATTAAAAAGGTCTCAGCGAAGTGGCTAATCAAAATACATATGCAAAATTCGGTAGTATTCCCAAATGTCAGCAATAAAATATAATTTTTAAAGAGCCTACTTCAAACAGCAATAATAATATGAAATATAGAGAGATAACCAGAATGGAAAATGTATGTAACCAATTTAAAAAAAAAAGGAGAAAAGTTCACAAAGATGTCTTTGGAACTAGAGGGTATTATGCTAAGCGGAATTAAGTCAGAGAAAGGCAAATAACATATGATCTCACTCATATGTGGAATGTAAGAAATAAAACAGAAGAACCTAGGGGAAGGGAAGGAAAAATAAAATAAGATGAAAACAGAGAGGGAGACAAACCTCTTGAACTACAGGGAACAACCTGAGGGTGGATGGAGGGGAGGTGGGTGCGGGGGATGGGCTAAACGGGGTGGGGGGGGTGGGCATTAAGGAGGGCATGTGATGGAATGAGCCCTGGGTGTTATCCGCAACTGATGAATCGGTAAGTCTTACCCCGGAAACTAATAATACACTGTCAACTAAAGTGAATTTCAATAATTTTTTAAAAAATTAAGAAATGCTAAAAAGAACAGATTTGTATGTAAAGATACAGAGCATACTTGTTGATGACAAAAATCGAAAAACTGAAATGATAGTGATTTGTTTCAGAAATCAGTTTATAGATTGTTTATGTAATTGCTACTGAAAATCCAGAAAGTTCTTTTTTTTTTCCTTTTAACTTTAAAACCCAAAACCAGTTTTTGAAATGGTTTTCAATTTCAGCTAGGGAATTAAGCAAGCAAGGCTCCCTAAAAGAGGAGATAAGGTAGGGGGATAACCAGTATCTTAAGGCTACAATAATTAAAACAGAGGGAAACAGGAAAAATAGATTATAGAAAGAAAATAGCCTGGAAAATATAGTCTATAAATAACATGTCATAATTTAATAAACACTAAAGGAGGCCTCCCTTTCAACTGGGGAAGGGAAGGATTAATGACTGGTATCAGAACAGCCAATTAACGATTCTGGGAAAACAAGAGAGACTCTCAGTTAACCTAAGAATCAAAGTAAACAGGACACCCATGTGGCTCAGTCGGTTAAGTGTCACAATCCTGATTTCAGCTCAGGTCATGATCTCGGAGTTGTGAAATCAAGTCCCACATCGTGGAGCCTGCTTAAGATTCTTTCTCTGCTTCTCCCTCTGACCTCCCCCTCTTCTGTCTATAATTTAAAAAAAAAAATCAAAGTAAATTCTAGAGAGAATTACACTTGAAATATTTTTGAAATCAAACAAAAGAACCAGAAGGGAACAGAATTTAATATTTATACCACCTCTTAAGTGAGGATGACTTTCTAAACCGAGGCGCAATAGCAGAATCACAAAGGACAGATCAACAGACTTGCTGTATAAACCACACAGAACACCTGGATGTTTTAAAAAAAAATAAGGCAACAGACTGTGAAAAGGATCTACAAATAGGATGAAGAGTTATCTTCTTTATGGCCCGGCTGGCTCGGTCGGTGGGGCCTGCTACTCTCTATCATGGGATCAGGAATTCGAGCCCCCACTGGGTGTAGAGATTGCTTAAATAAATACATTTTTTTAATTAAATAAATAAAAATTTTTAAAAAAGTTATCGTTGGGGCACCTGGGTGGCTCAGTTGGATAAGCGTCTGACTCCTGGTTTGGGCTAGAGTGGTGATCTCAGAGTCATGAGTTCAAGCCCCATGTTGAGCTCCATCTGGAGAATTTCTCTCCCTCTCTGCCTCTCCCGCTTATGTTGCTCTCTCATAACTAAATAAATATATAAACAAACAAACAAATAAATAAAATCTTTAAAAAGTTATGTTTAAGGCAACCTACAAAATGGGAGAAGATATTCACAAATGACACTACCGAGGGGCTGACATCCAATATCTATGAAGAACTCCTCAACTCAACACCCCCCAAAAAGATGATCACATCAAAATATGGGCAGAAAACATAGACACTTCTCCATAGAAGACATATAAGTGGCTAACAGATACATGAAAAAATATTCATCATAATTAGCTATCAGGAAAATTCAAATCAAAACCACACTGATATACCACCTTACACCAGTCAGAAGGGCCAAAATTAACAGGACAGGAAACAACAAGTGTTGGAGAGGCTGCGGAGAAAGGGGAACTCTCTTATACTGTTGGTGGGAATACAAGTTGGTGCAGCCGCTTTGGAAAACAGTGTGGAGATTCCTTAAAAAATTAAAAATAGAGCTACCCATGGGGCGCCTGGGTGGCTCAGTTGGTTGGGCGACTGCCTTCGGCTTAGGTCATGATCCCGGAGATCCGGGATCAAGCCCTCCATCGGGCTCCCTGCTCGGCGGGAGGCCTGCTTCTCCCTCTCTCACTCCCCCTGCTTGTGTTCCCTCTCTGGCTGTGTTTCTCTCTGTCAAATAAATAAAATCTTTAAAAAAAATAAAAATAGGGGCGCCTGGGTGGCTCAGTTGGTTAAGCGACTGCCTTCGGCTCAGGTCATGATCCCGGAGACCCAGAATCGAGTCCCACATCGGGCTCCCTGCTCGGCAAAAAGCCTGCTTCTCCCTCTCTCACTCCTGCTGCTTGTGTTCCCTCTCTGGCTGTGTTTCTCTCTGTCAAATAAATAAAATCTTTAAATAAAAATAAAAATAAATAAAAATAAAAATTAAAAAAAATATTAAAAAAAAATAGAGCTACCCTATGACCCTGCAATTGCACTAGGTAGTAAAAGAAGGGCCATATGTACCCAATGTTACGGCAGCAATGGCCACAATCACCAAACAGTGATTGAAGAGCCAAGGTGCCCTTCAACAAGCAAATGGATAAAGAAGGTATGGTCCATATATACAATGGAATATTACACCTCCATCAGAAAGGATAAATACCCAACTTTTGTAGCAACATGGACAGGATTGGAGGAGATTATGCTGAATGAAATGAGCCAAGCAGAGAAAGTCAAGTATCACATGGTTTCACTTACTGTGGAGCATAAGGAGTAACATGGAGGGCAGTGGGAGAAGGAAAGGAAATGGGAACCGGAATAATCAGAGAGGGAGATGAAACATGAGAGACTGTGGACTCTGAGAAACAAACTGAGGGTTTTGGAAGGGAGGGGGTGGGGGATGGGTGAGCCTGGTGGTTGGCACGAATTGCACGGAGCACTGGGTGTGGGGCATAAACAATCAATCTTGAAACACTAGACAAATAAAATAAATTATTACATAAATAAATAAGTAGTCATAAAAATTAAAAAATAAATTAAATTAATAAAAAAATTAAAAGTGAATGTATACTGTGAGATGACCAAAAATAAGTTATCTTTATTATTTAAAAATCTCAATATAATTCAATTAAAAAAATGAAGACTATCAGAGATAAGAACATAAGGTGTTTATAAGCAGAAAAATATAATTAGTAAACACATAAACATAAGGCTCCCGATATACTGTCAAACCGCTTTCCAAAGCATTTATGCCATTAACATACACTCTGTCCAATAAGTAAGAGGATCATTAAAAAGGAAACTTTGCTAATATGATCAGGGGAAATGGGATCCCTTGCTTTTAATCAGCAAGTCTTTCAATAATGAGATGGATTATCATTCATGGGTAATAAACCATTTTTATTTCCCTTGTGGCAAATCCTGTTCACATCTCTTGCCTTTTTTTCTATTTGGAGTTCTGGCATTACTCTCCACCCTCTCTAATGTTGGTAGACCTTCTTCAGTAGTATTATCGACCTAAGTTTGTCTATTGCTTTTCTTGTTTAATAATTTAAGTTATAGCATTTTTTAGAGCAGAATAAAAAAAATCATACACACTCTGTAATACATGTAAAACTAAGTAAAAAAAGTACATATGCCTGGGAAAGAGAAAAATGACCACAATGTTAAAAAGTTATTACAAAGGATTGGAGCGATATAAGACTACTCACAGTTCTGAGGTTTATTATTTTATATAAAACAGGCAAAGTACCACTGTCTATTTAAATAAAAATATTTCTCAAGCACATAAAGTGATACTTTACTTTTAAAACAGAAAAGTTAGTTTACATAAAAACTGCTTTCATTGGAAAAAATAACCCAGCAAACTCAAGTACAAAGTGAGGGCAGTCAGCTCCTCCCCGATAAGAGAAACAAAAAAGACTCAGCAAAGAAAAAAACTTTCTGTTACTGGAGTTGAGCAAAAGCTAGGAGATGGAACTTTCAGGGCTCAGGCACCAAGAATCAATTGTGCAATGTACTCCCACTCCCCACAGCAGGAGACAAAGTGCTCATGATGGAGGCGGAAGAGACAGAAAGCCTTAAGGCCATTCAAGTTATTTCCAAGGGTCCTGAAAGCAGCTGTCTCCCCTGAGTACATCAGTCCAGAAAGGCCCAGCCCCCAACCTCCTTCCTGCCACCTGGACCACCCACGCAGCATCTCGACACACACTCTCCCCCTTTCCAGTCTCTAATTTAAGCAACACAGGCCTGGCACCCTCATCTGGCCCAACCAACTGACATCAGAGAAGCATGTGTCCCCTCCCCCATCTGAAGGTGCTGAGGGCCCAGAATGTATTCACGCCACTGCTCTCCTTTATTCTCCATAATAGCCCTACTATGTGCCCGGCACTCTTCCCCACTGTGCCTAGTGACTTCCCGAGGACATTTTTGCTGTTGTCCTTAGGGATGCCATCTGTTTCATCCACCTTTTGACCCCAGAACTGCCTCCCAGAGACTGGGGTGCATGTGGGAGGGATATAGCACCCCATCAATGGCGGCAGGGCTCTGCTGGGACGTGACGCAAACACGCCCCATCCAGGCCACATCACCAGCCCCTAACACTGCATAGGGACTCCAATCCCTGCTGAGAGGACAGGTCCTGGATCTCAGGAACAGTTAGTTCTCCATGGTCCCCAGGACAAAAATATGGAGATCCGGGCACCCAGACATGCGGGAACAGGTCTCAACCCTGTCCAGGCCTCTTCCCGCCTGTGCACAAGGAGTACACATCTCATGTTTATTCCTTGGGGGCCGGGGATAATAATAACCATAGATAGCACCAGCTACTATTTCACAAGTGCTAGGTTGTAAGATCTACCCTCTCTGCATGAGGAAACTACGAGGGAGTGACTTCCCCAAGGTCATACAGCTTGAAGTACAGGAGGAAGATCAAGATGGTGAAACTGTTCAGGAAGCCATGGGTCCTAACTGTTCTACAATCCTGCCCCCTTGAGTTAAGAGGTACCTAGGTGCCTGTCTCTGGGCTGAGCCAGAGAAAGAGGAGTCCATGCAGAGCAACTCGAAGGGAAATCAGGGCCTTGGCTAAAAAATCTTTTCTAGGAAGCCTTTCTAGTGTGATTCTGGGGAACGAGGCCAGTCACCTTTTGTTCTCAGGAAATTTTTCTCAGCTCTAAGTCAGAGGATGGGTACCATCTATACCCACCACACCTGTCTGCAGTAGAGAAAAGCCTCCTAAGCCTGAGCCAAGTTCAGTGTTGGGCTGTGGGGCTTATGGAGCAGACAGCATTCCTCCCAGAGGACACAGCTAGGATATGGCTAGGGGCCACATCTCACTCACGGAGGGGCCACCCCACCCAGGGAAGAGAAGACCCAGACTGGAGACAGGTGCCACATCCACAAGAAGTCCTGGGGTGCCATCAAGAAATGGGTCCCATTCTTTATGGAGCAGCTGACAGTACAGGGAATAGCTCACTAGTCGTAAAGGAAAGGCTTCCCTGTGAGGAAGTGAGGGCCACATCAGGGAGGGTAACCAAACAGTGGCCACCCACAGGGTTCATGAACCACACAGAGGCCAGGGGATCTCAAAGGTCTCACTCAATTCAACAAAACAAACCGAGCTAACATCACTGAGTATTCACTATGTGCCGGGCACGGTAATAGGCACTTTTTATATATGAACTCATTAAATTGCCATAACAACCACGAGTTACTCTCACGGGTGGAAAGTGAGGCCCACGTTGATAGGTAAACCGTTCAAGGGCATTTTGGCAAGATGATGAAGGATAAAGAACTGAATGCAAAGATTCCAGTAGGGTGACCAACTTATTCTGGTTTGCTCAGAACGTTCCCAATTTTGGCCCTGCAAGTCCTGTGTCCTGGGGGACTGCTTCTCAGTTCCAGGGAATTCCGGAGAGGTGGTCAGCCGTGATTCAGGCTAGATGCTGATGGAGGAGAGATTACTAGAGTCAGAGGGGAGGGAAGGCACCCAGATGTGGGCCAAGCCACAAGCAAAGGCCCAGAGGACTTCCATTGCCCCGGGAAACCCCGTTTGAGCCCTGCCTGTCCTACAATTTCCCAGGGCCCCACCCGTGCTCAGCGAGTCCTCAGAGAGGAAGGCCCTGGCACAGGACACACTTCACGTGACCGGGTGGTGCACGCACGCCCACAGACCCCAGTGGGACTCGGGGGTACTAAGAGCAGGGGACACGACCAGCATCTGGACAGCAGCTGGAGTCAAGCATGAGTGATATCTGAGCTGCAGCAGAGAAGAGAGAAGCTTGCGGGAAGGCACTGTAATAAACAGAAAGCAAAATCATTGTCCTAATTATAATTATTATTGCAAGAGGCCAAACTGCATCTCCCTAAACCTCTAATTACGACAGTGCTTTGTGTTAATAAAGCAGCTTTCGTTCACAATGCACAGGTCTTTCATTAAAGGTTATCTTGTTAATCGTAATGAATGCCTACTGAAAAGTCACTGGTGGGTAGAACCAGGGCAAAACAAGCCAAGTCGGAGAAGTAAACAAAATGGACTTCAGGGATTCAGGAGGCACAGAAGTGTGCTCCCTGCTCAGTGCCCGCTGAGAACTGGGCCTGGTGATAGAGTCCTGAAGGGGGAGGAGGAGAGGGTGTCAGAGCCCCTGCCCACCCAGTTACAGCCCCAAAGGAGAAAGTGTCGGGGACTCAAGCTGGCATGCTCTGAGGCCTGGCCAAGAAGGAGGACTCCCAAGGCTGTGGGAGTGTGACCTGAGGCCACCCACAATGTCTTGTTTCCACATAATCTTTTTTTCACAGAATCTCAGAATTAGAAGGTGACTAGAGGTCATTTAGCCCATGTTTTCCCAAGTTCCCAGTAAGAACGATGTGGAAAGGTAAATCCTAGGCCCCTACCCTTGAAATTCTGCTTCAGTGCGTCTGCAATAACCACTGGGAAATTTGCGTCTTTAATAAATATTCCCAGGTGATTCTTAGCAATAAACAAACTAGGAAAACACTAAGTGATGTAGCTTTCCATCTCAGACCTGAAATTCTCTTAATGTCTCCACCAGAGGGCATAAAGTTCTTGAATACCGCCAGTGATGGGGAGCTCACCCTCCTTTCTAGGGAATGGTTTTAACTGTTAGAGAGTTCTTTCATGAACTACATTCTAACTGCTTCTCTGCCCCCTTGGACCACACATAGTATATAGGCCCTGACATGGCAATCTTTTATGTCAGTGAGGATAAAGGACATTATAAACTTTTCTCGAGACAAAAAATATCCCAGAAATCTTCAATCCCACTGTTTTAGATGCTCCTCTGGATTCAGGACCAGCCCAACACAGAGCCTGCCCCAGCCAGACCTTACTCTTGTTCAGGCTTTCAGTCTGTGACACAAGGCCATGGCCACTATTTCATGGATGCTAGCTGGGTGCAGAAAACTGTGCTTGGGGCTTCAGACTAATAAATTCACCTCCTCCTCACAACCACCCTGTGAGGTCAGTTCTCTGCTTACCTCCACTTACCAAAAGAGAAAACGGAGTCAGAGACAAAGGACCTGGACTGCTCAAGGTCACAGGACTTATCCAAGGTCACCCAGGTACTGAAATAATAACGAACATTTATAAAGTGCTCCCCGTGAGCAAGTCATTGATTGTCACATCAACCCTTCATCCCCACCACAGCTCCATGGGTGGGTGCTATTATCACCGTCCCTGCTGTCAGAGGAAGAACTGGAGGCATGGAGCCACAGGCCTCAGTGAGGAAGTGGCAGGGCTGGCCTTCAGCGCATGCCCCTAACCACTAGAACGGACGACGCTCGTGCAGCATGGAAGCCTGCTGTGGGATACGACAGGAGGCTGTGTCCAACGTGCAGACCCATCTTCAAGGTGTGACGGATGCCTGTGGACACTGGTATAGTAACAGCAGGTGCTGTGGGGCTGTATCCAAGGGGACTTAGAATCGAAAGAGCTGCTGAAAGAGTGATCTGGCCTCTGGAGCCTGGGTGTGCCACTTCTCGGCTGTGGGACCTCAGGCGGGCCACTGCGGCTCTTCGGCCTCTGGTTTGCATCTCGGTCAAATTCCAGGCTTGGGACTTACAGTCCCAGAGGTCCCGGAGGCCCCTCCCGGCTGCCACCATGGACTCCAGCTGCTGGTTCTCATACTCGGCCACACTGCAATCACAGACTTCTGACGTCCGAGTCTCACTCCCAGGCACTCTGACATAACTCGTGGGAGCAGGGGCTTGGGAGTCGGGGGCTCCAAAGGTCTCTTGGTTCTTCTATTCCGTAGCCACGGTGGGGAACTCTGCACCACACTATTGCTTCTGGAACCATGATATGTGGGCTGGGGCTTGGGATGCTGCATTTCTACCAGGCAGGTCCCAGGACCATGCTCAGTGGCGAGAGCCGGGCCAACACAGGGGTTCTCAAAGAAGGAACCCTGGACCTACCACATCAGCATCACACCAGAACTTGTTAGAAATGCACATTCTCAGTCCCCACGGCAGCCCGGCAGAATCTGAAGCCCTGGGAGCGGGTTCCAGCCATGTGTTTTAACAAACCCTCCACCTCTGAGGCACACTTGTGCTCAGGAGTCACTGGCGCAAGAGACCAGGCCTCCCACCAGCTGGGGCTACTTGGCCCTGACTAAGGACAGTAATGGGGGCAGTAATGATGGTAAGTCACATTTACTGCGGGCTGGCTGCTCCCCGCCTGTGGAGAGCGTAGATTTACCCTGCACGCCTCCTGTTTCCCCTCAGACCAAGCTATTTCAAAACACAGCCACTGCCTGCCAATCTCTCTGGCCTGGTTTATGGTTCCGGATCCGAGAGAGGCACAAGAGGCCCCCGTTCTCCTCCCGGCCCCCCTGCTATCAGCCACGGGGTCTCAGGGAAACACCTCCCCCAAGGGTCTTGTCTCCTCTTCTGTAAAATGAGGGTCATGGGATTTGGGGCATCTCAACCAGGCCGGACAGTCTGTCACTCCACGATTCGACTAAACAAAGGCTCTCTGGCCAGCGTTCCCATCAGAGAGGAGAGGCTGCAAGTGGCAGTCAAATGTTTCTGAGCTCCGCCAGCCTGTGCACCGTTGTGGGGAGATTGATGCCTTGCTGAAGTTGGCGACCCATGCCCATGAGTAGAGAGCTGGGATTAGCACCCAGAGTAACCCAATCCGAGGCCCATGGTCTTCCCATGACATTGGCCTACATTATGCTATGCTCACTCTTCTTACCTTGGTCAGAAGAAAGGACTAGAAACAAAAAGTAATGTGGTAATAGCTTTCCCTTCTATGGTATCCCTATGCACCCTATGTGTCTACGTGCCTGTGCCCAAGACTCTTCTAAGCATCTAACATACTCTGTCTAATTTAACAACCCATGAGATAGGTATTACCATGTTAATTACCAAAGGTATTACCCTTTGTATCACCATGGAAACTGAGGCATAGTGCATAAATAGAAGAGCTGCAACTCAAACCCAGCCCCACTCCCCTGACAGAGCTCAGTTTAACAGAGTAAGTCATAGGATTGCAGGAGGGCTTCAGAGCAGAGGTCTTATGCAGCATGGGGCTCCCGTTTAGGAGGCTGATGGAGAGAAGAGAGATTTTTCTGGAACGTGAAAATGAAAACTCAAACTGGTGCCTGCAGTCTTTCAAGAAGATCAAACTCCCAGCACCTCTAGGTGTGCTCAGATGCTAGGCGTGCGGGCTGGCACCCTGGGACCAGATGCAAGCCCATAGACAGCCGGGCCTCTGGGACTCGGCTGTCGATCTTTGTGATGCCACCTGGTTTCCAAGGCTGGGAGGCGTGGGATGCCAAGAGCAGTCTTTGAGGACTGGCCCGATGCACCACCGTGCAACTTACCAGGCTTTTAACAAAATTACTTGTGCCCAGTGTTTACTGAGCTAACTAGTTCCAGAAGGTTCAAGACAAAATGGAAGCCTGGAACTACTCTCTCTTCACGAATTCCCCTCCCCACAGACAACTACTGCCAGGCCTTCTCAGGATTTTGCTGGTGTTTAACTCCCGTTCTCTAGAGCAGCCTTTCCTAGTCTTATTCTGTGTCATGCCACCTGGACAGAGAAGGTCACAGGAGGAGGAACTCACCGCAGACCACAGAATTCCAGAAAGTTCCACCACAGTAGCATTTATACTGCGTCCTGGCTGGTAGGTAGAGAAGAGGAAAAAGACACTTCAGGAGAAGAAAGAAGCGGGCATGGCGTCTTCTGGAAATGTGGGGAGACCATTTAATTGAATGTGGCTGTGGGCTTGGGAAAGTTGTTTCTTTCTCTTCCTGCTTTATAGATCCCTGTATTGTGTAATATTCTTATAACAAGCACTCAGTACTTCCTACTGATATCTCTGATTTAAAGAGAGTGACATCCTTAACATCTCGCTACCCATGGGAAAGTTTTCTCTCAAGTGCTAAGAACTCTGGGTCAGTAGAGATCGTCTCGATGGGGACAAAGGGACTGGGGCTAAAATCCCGTCGGGGGTAAGTTCAGAGGGGCTACGGCACAGCCCGGCCGACAACCCCTGACAGATGCCACGCACAGGAATACTTCCTCACTGACTACTGCAGAAGTCCCAGCTTCTCTGGGAAATGACATGACTGCATGGTGTCTGCCTTAGAGAACAAGGCTGACCTTCTCTGGTCCCCTGGCCGGTGGCCATCACGCCCAACAGTCAGAACATGTTCTAGCCAAGTTACTTAACCCCAGCCTCAGTTTCCCCTTCGATAAAATGGGAACAAGAATTCATGCAAACACCTGTAGGTACACATTCGTACAACACTATTTGCAATAGTCAAAAAGTAGAAATCGCTCAAATGTCTGTCAGTGGAAAATCGTCTTTATAGAATGGCGCACCACGGGGCCACAGAAAGGCAAAGTACTGATACAACACGGAGGAACCTCAGAAACGGTGTGCCGAGTGAGAGGAGTCAGTCACAAAAGGCCACATACTATACAATTCCACTGATATAACATGCCTAGAAAATGCAAATCTGCAGAGACAGAAAGGAGACTGCTCCCCCAGGGGCTGGGGGAGATGGGGGGAAAAGGGAATGACTGCTTAACGGGACAGGGTTTCTTTTGGGGGTGTTCTTAAATGAATTGTGGTGATGGCCACACAGCCCCACGGATATGGTAAAAACCACGAACGTCACACTTTAAAATGGAGAATTTTACGGATATGAATTATTCAGTTAAAAATAAGAACAAGGTGATCCAACTAACTAAGAGGGTTGTGCTGAGCATGAAATAAAACGTCCTTGAAGAACGCGGCACAGAGGGTGGCAGACGGTGTCACTCAGAACAGCAGGTGTGGGAGGGCAAAGACATGGCTTCCAGGTGAGACCTCACGACCAGGCTGAGCCGCAGCCCCACTTGGCTGGCTGAGGGAGGAAGAAGACCCCTGGCAGTCGCCCCCTTCACAGCCTCACAGCAAGGAGACCGCTGCGCATGCTCCCGCAGCATCTGGGACTTGCCGAAACAGTCACGGCATCTTCCTGGCCAGCCACCCAATCCACAGACATCTATTTAATTAAACTCAAAAGCAAATAAATCCCACACAGAATACAACCAAATGACTCATAGTCAACATGTGAGGTTAAATTATTTTAATTTACTAGATGACTCATGGCTAACACATCGGGACACAGGGGGACAGACCCCGCAGCTGTGATGATGCCGACCGTGTGGCCACCAACACGTCTGCTGGTCGGGCGGAGGCCACACTCGGAGCCAGACCCTGCAGAAGGCGGGGACAGGCCCTGAAGCCTCCTATGAAGACAACAGCAGCCAACATGGACAGAAGAGCTGCTCTAGATAGCCCTGAAAACCACCTCCAAGGGAGGACACTGTTATCAGTCTCTTCTCGCAGATAAGGAAAGGAAGGCTCAGAGAGGTTAAGAATCTGTTGGAGGTCACACAGTAAGTGAAGACGGGGTGGAGCGTGACTTCCTCTGAGGAAGCTGCCCTGCAGAGTGCGTCTGCAGACCTGGATTCTGATACGCTGCTGTTCTTACCTCCCGGGGCAGGTCACTCTTGAACCTTCAGCTCCCCGTGAGTCAAATACAAAGAATGAACTTGGCCCCTGGGCCCGTCTCCCTCCGAGTGTGGGACACACACAGTGGGGACTATAGACTGGCCTTCTCAAAGCAGAATCTACCCACGAGTCACCTGGAGACCTCGTTAGAATGCAGGTTCTGATTTAGCAGTCCGGGATGGGACCTAGGAATCTGCATTTCTAACCAACGTCCTGGCAATGCTGATGCTGACCCTTCGAGAAGCAGGACTTGGTAATCACCATGCAGATTCAGCGAGCCACGGGATGAAGGATGGCTACCTCAAACTCTCAGTCCAGAGCTGGCCATCACCTCTGTCACCTTTGCTTTATTCCCTTCCCAACGGGTGAGATTTAAGCCCAACCTACATACCTAAGCTTTCCTAACTATGTGTTTTCATATTTGTTTTTATGGTTATCAGCTAATGATTTTACATTTCTAGTCAGGATATAAAGTGTTTTTACATTTTATTTAAGCCAATTTCATTTACTTAAAGATTTTATTTATTTGACAGACAGAGACACAGCTAGACAGGGAACACAAGCAGGGGGAGTGGGAGAGAGAAAAGCAGACTCCCCGCTGAGCAGGGAGGTCGATGCAGGGCTCGATCCCAGGACCCTGGGATCATGACCTGAGCCCAAGGCAGAGGCCTAACACCTGAGCCACCTAAGGAGCCACGGGCGCCCCTAAGCTAACTTTATTTAAAGAAAAACATTGAGCAACCATAATCACAGCAACCATAATGGACAGAGAAGGTCCATTGGACAGATAATCACGATGAATACTTTTATAGCACTGAGTTGATGCCGGCTGCCCTTCTAAACATGTCACAGTTTTCATCCTGACACCTCTAGAAAATGAGGACCTTTTAGAGAGGAACAAATGGAAACCTAACTCTGATCAGACTTCACCTGATCAGAGAGATCAAATCCCTTGTCCAAGGTCACTCAGCCAACAGGTGGCGGAGTCAGGCTTTGAATTAAGGCAGCCCAACTTCAGGGTGGACCCCGTTGTTCCACCGATGAATGAGCAGAGCTGGCCCTCTGCCATGGCGAAATGGTGACCATCCCCTGCACGCGGCCAACGGGAGGCACTTTTTTCCTAGCTGCAGGAATGGTGTCCAGACGGCCCTCAGCCTCCCCAACACCTGCAGTGCTCTGCACAACGCCTCATCCATAGTAGGGGCCGATGCATGTCGTGGAATAAATTTCCCTGGCCCGACGTGCTGGGCACCGGAGAAGCCTGGGGTCCAACCTAGCTGTACCGCTGCCCCGGCTCAGGCATTGGGCACAGGGTAGGAGCCCACACCTAGGTACATGCGGATACCTCTGGGAGTCATGAGATTCTAGACAGCTCTGCTCACCTGGAGCCCACTTCTGAGCAGGGCAGACAGAGAGGGGGCTGTGACAGACGGCAGGGGACCACACTTAGCAACAAAGGCAGGGTCCCGGGCACCACAGAGCTGCATGCTTAATGACTGGCTAAATTTTCATTTTTTCTCAATTGTTAGGTTCTATGTTCTCCGAGTAGTAACTGGGCTTCCTGAGGTCACAGTTGGATGACGGGACCAGGGAACAGCAGCAAATGCCGCCAAAGAACATCTGTGCTCAGCATCTGACTCCATCGAACACCAACACCTGGCCACCACCTGGCACGCCCCGTCTCACCCACCTGCCAGTCCTCCAGCTTGCTGGCCACCTGGACTCGGTCTGCGCCATTCCGCCACTCTGGAACATCCTCCCCTCTCCCCTCTGCCCCGCAAATCCTCTGGCTGGCCGGCCAGCCCCACCTCCACCAGGAAGGGTGCCCTAACCACCTCGCCTCCAGGACACTTGCCTAGTGCTCGTCCTGGATCACCTTCCCCCAGCTGGTGACTATCTACAGTCTTGCCTCTGGGACCCGTGAGCGGTGGACTTGTAGGGTGAGGTGTGCGTCCTTCTGCTGACGACCCCTCAGGCCTGGTGCTGGGCTGGGCAAACACTGCTGGAACTCAACTATCCCTTCACCACCAAGAATCTCTGTCTTGGGATTCTCCTTTGTAAAACGGGGGCACAGAGGCCCTTTCGGGGAATGAGAAAGACCACGAGCTAATAGCTGTCTAAGGTTTGAGTTCACAGCAAGAACCAAGCCCTCTGAGGCCAAGATGTGAAAATTCCAACTAAAATGGTCTTCTTTTTACCTGAAGCCAGCTGTATAACCCTGAAATCCACCTTGAAATGACCACAGCTGCTCCTTTATTATGGAATCCCTTTCCCTGGCTTTGCGCCCTGCCCCCACCCTTCTATCCCCATCACCTGAATAACTCTAAGCCTTCCAGAACCTTCAGGATGCCCCAAGGCATGTGAGCAGAACCCACCCTTCCCAGCCCTGCATTCCCGCCCAGGGGTCTGCCTCCGACCTCCCTTTCCAGAAGCCCCTCGCACAACTCACAGGAGTTCTACCCCCAGGCCAAGCCAGCAAACTCCCTTTACTTTGTATTTTTGCTGGTGCTACCCCTGTAGCCTCAAAAACCTTCTCTTTCATCAACACCATATTCCAGCATCTTGGAAAGGCTGCCTTTCCATGAAGCCTTTGCTCTTGTCTTCTAGTGATGTCACTGCTCCTGCCCTCGAGACCCTCTAGTGTGTCGGCCGCCTCTGTCAGGGTGTCCATGCTTCCTGGCCGGGCAGAGAGCTCTCTGAGGGCAGGCATCAGGTCCCCCTGAGGTGGGGGACGTGTTAGAGGGGACGTGGGAAGCCCACACACTCAAGTGCAAAGTCCTGCACAAGATTTGCTGGCTGTGAAAATCCAGGCAAACCAGGGGTGCTCCCAAGCCTCAGTTTCCCCTTCCACAAGTGATGAGAAAACACCACCTGTCCAAAGCTGTGGAGAAAATCAGAAGCAGTCACTCACTTGACAGAGGTCTCCCGTGTATGTGCCCTATGTTAGCACTGGGCAGGCTGACAGTGGTGAGCGAGACAAGTCCCTGACCTCAAGGAGCTTACACTACAGTGTGGGGAGACAAGTAATAAATACAGACAAATACCTGAGGCAATGTCAAGCAGCAATACTGCTCTCGAGGAAATAAAATGGTGTGATGGCAGACCAGGTGACTGAGGCAGAGGCAGGGGCCACCCTTACTGGGGTTGTCAGGGAGGGCTTCTCGGAGGAAGCAGCACTTAGCTGAGACAAGAGGAAGAAGGAGCAAGGCATGCAAAAATCTAAGCAAAGGACAGCCCAGGAAGAAACACAAGGACACACACACACACACACACACACACACACACACACACACACACACACTGAAATGTGATGCCTGCCAGAGCTTAGTAATTAGCTCCCTCCTCCTTCTCTCCCCTTCCCATCCTCTGCAGAGCGTTCCAGAGCCCAACACAGCACACAGCGAACAAAGGCCTGCAAACGAACTTGACAGAATAAGGAAGCCTGGGGATAAATTGGTGCACGACAAAAATAGGTGCCTTAGCGAAACAGTCAACCAAGATGAGGCAGGTGCCAGTGACAAGTCTTTTGAATACAACCTTTTCTTCAGAATAATGACCTTCTGGTGCACCTGCCTCTCAGAAGGAACCACGTTTCCTAGCCCACAGAGGACAGCACAGATCGCTCGTTCCACTGAGCCCCCACACTCCCAGTGCCCCTCCATGGTGCACGCTGCCCCCCGGCCCCTCGGCCGCTGCAGCCACGGAGGTGTTTCTGGAAATATCTGATTTTTTTTTTTTTAAGATTGCATTTATTTGTTTGACAGAGAGAAACACAGCTAGAGAGGGAACACAAGCAGGGGGAGTGAGAGAGGGAGAAGCAGGCTTCCTGTGGAGCAAGGAGCCCGATGTGGGGCTCGATCCCGGGATCCTGGGATCATGGCCTGAGCCGAAGGCAGATGCTTAACGACTGAGCCACCCAAGCGCCCTGGAAATACTTGATTTTAATAAACTTCTCCGTCTCGCTAAATCACCTTCCCAAGGCTAACACCTGCTTCCTTGAGCAACCCCAGAGTCTGATGCTAAAGACCCTCTACTTGGTTCTCTCTGAGGAAGACCTTTGCAGTCTTCTGCCAACATGTATCTTGCGAGGTTGTGATTATCCAAGTGATATCAGTATTTCTCTTCACCTTCAAACAACGCTGTTTCAGGTGCCAGTGATAGGGCAGGTGTCTGGGGTCTACATTGAGGGAGACGTGAAGGATGTTCTGGGGGCTGTCAGGGCCCCCACAATTAGTAGGGTGGGAGCTGAGACAGACAGGGCTGCTCAAGGCAGCAACCCTTCCACAGAAATCTCCATTCCTAGCTGGCTGTGCTAATATTTCCACTCCCCTTGCCATGTACTTCTTCAGGGACATGTCCCTTGGGGACCCAAACTCATCAGAATCCCTTTATCCACCCCAAACAGCCCAGACTTCCTTATTTCTGTTACGGCACAACCAGGTTTCAAGCTGTGTGGTCTCACCACCCATCCATGGCCCGCCCCATCTATGGCCTACCTGCCCTTCTCTCCCCGCCCCGCCAACCCCACCCTGGGCCCCACTCAGGACAAAGCCACACCAGCTCAGGCCTGGCCCACAGAAGGTGCCTCTCCCATGGTTTCCCACCTACTGCTCTCACACCCAACCTCTGCCCAGTGGCGATCTTCCTTAACCTCACCTGGGTCATGTCAGCCCTGCTCAGAAACAGCCAGAACAAGTACAGCAGAGCTACCCAGACCCCACAGAACTTTCTAACCTCAGAGGCTGAGCATGACTCGAGTGCCTGAAGGCTGGCCTCTCCCCGCAACGTGGGTCTTCTGTCCGCAGCCAGGGACCGCCCCTGATGCCCAGCCATCAGCATGCTCTATTCCCTGCTGCTGGTTAAGTCAGGGGTGAGAACGTGGGCTCTGCAGCCCAAGTGCCTGGGTTCGGATCCCCCCCACCCTTGGAGAAGCAGCTAGCCTTTCTGTGCGGAGTTTTCTCCCTCTGGAAGTTGGGAGAAGCAGGTCCCTCATAGGCTGAGTGAACAGATCACAAGGTCCCAGTGAGGTCTGAATGAGACATACACAAAACAACTGGGACAGTTTAGCACATCATGGGTATTAAATACGTGTGAGCTTATTAGTATTCATGGGCGATTTTGACTCTTGGTAATTTTCATTCTTATGCTGTCTTTAGAACATAACCCCTGTGTAGACAGTGATGAGAGAAAAACTCTCTAAAGGCCTGATATATAAGAGAAGCCACTTTAGATTTCTTTATTTTCTTTTTTTAAGATTTTATTTGAGGGGCACTTGGGTGGCTCAGTCGGTTAAGTGCCTGCCTTTGGCTCAGGTCATGATCCCAGGGTTCTGGGATCGAGCCCCATGTCGGGCTCCCTGCTCAGCTGGGAGTCTGCTTCTCTGCCTGCTTGTGCTCTCCCTCAAATAAATAAATAAAATCTTTAAAAAGTATTTTTTAATTGAGACAGAGCACAAACGGGGGGGGGGGGTAACAGAGAAAGAGAGAGAAGCAGACCTCCCACTGAGCAGGGAGCCCAATGTGGAGCTTGATCCCAGGACCCTGAGATCATGACCTGAGCTGAAGGCAGACGTTTAACCGACTGAGCTACCGAGGGGCCCTTTTAGATTTCTTTCCAGATCAACAAGGGTGTACATTAACTCTGTTCAAAAGCCTGATTTATGGCCTGCCACGCAGGCACTGTACGTTTACTTTGTGAGAGAATGGCCTAAAGAAAAACCGTCCTGTCCTTGAGACAGCGATCAATGTTCCCACTCCCTGCATTCTTTTAAAAGTGGTGACTCCATGGGCGCCTGGGTGGCTCAGAGGGTTAAGCCTCTGCCTTCGGCTCAGGTCATGATCTCAGGATCCTGGGATCGAGGCCCGCATCGGACTCTGCTCAGCGGGGAGCCTGCTTCCCCCTCTTTCTCTGCCTGCCTCTCTGCCTATTCAAGATCTCTCTCTCTGTCAAATAAATAAATGGAGTCTTCAAAAAAAAAAAACAAAAAACCAACTGGTGACTCCTGCTTACATGCAAATCTACAATCTTTTGAGTTTTCCCAAGATATAAAAAGTATATAATCCTGTAAAAACCATTCATTCTCCCGGGCGCTTTCTTCCCTGTGAAGAACGTGTTTCCCGTGGCAGCTGTCCTAATTTGGCTCAGATGAAACTCTCCCTTGTTTTTAGAGATACTGAGGGTTTGCTCATTTCATATCTGCATTTCTGGGTGTAGCCAGCAGGCCATCAGAGCAAGGCTCCCAGGACACCTGAAGGCCATCTGGAACTCTGACCTTGGCAACAGCACGGCCGCCCTGTGCCCCTCTGACTTCTCTGCACCTCCAAGGGGTATCAAAGACTTCTCCTCATATCTGGGCCTCTTCAATTTGAGTTAACGGTCTTGACTTTTATTGGAGCTGTTGAGGGTTCTTGGTAATGTTCTCGAGGTGGGAATGACCGAGAGGGGCTGGAGTGGATGGGGTGGTTGTTTTAACTTGGCGTTGTTCTGGCTTATGTTATAAATATAAGCCTTGAATCAATTTTCTGGCTGGAGATATGAGAGACAGAATCAGTCAGCTCCGGAGAGCAGGGACATGGCCCTTCCGGCCAAGTGGTGCCTTCCGTGACTAAAGGCCAGGAGCAGGTGTCTGATATTCCTCCAGATGTGTAGCAGCCCCCCAGGAATCTCCCAACGCATAAGGTAATTAACACTCGGCTTGTCCAGGGACACCCAAGGATGAGTCACGCGGCACTCGAGCCCCCTCAGTGGTCTCAGACCTTGCTGGAAGAGGCCGAGACACAAAACAGAGCACAGCAGGGCCCTCTGGAAGTGACATTCACCAGCACCGCTCTCTCAGTGCACCACACTTAACATCCCTGGATGTTGCTCAAGCCCCGTTCCAATACCGAAACTCACATGAACGGGGAATCTCTCTTCAAAAGTGGAAGGGCTCCCGGAAAACCAACAACCACTCACGGGAACCCTGGCGGGCTGGACATGATACAGAGAGGTACACGAAGACACGGATAACCTCAGTCCCAGATGGCCCCAGTGGGGTTCTTTTGATGTGTCAAAATTAGTTTTCTTTCGCATACAATTAAAAAAAGCTGAGCAGCCAGAAACCAGGGAGTCGTCTGGACCGCTCAGTGAAACTCCCGGCTTGTGGGAAGGAACCAACACTCACGGAGATGCTCTGGGGTTCTTCTGGTTTGTTTGTGGGTACAGCTTTTGGCATCCCTGGACAAAACCGGCCATGTTCTAACCAGAAATGGGAAATAACTAATTAATGGATCCATAAATTATAATGGTATCTTGCAGTGAGGTCTATTTGCATAAAAGGGAAATATGTGGCAATTGGGCCTTTAACGTCGTCTGCACAAAATAGTAACAAAACACAGGCTAGATTTTGTTGGCATCATGTTTGTCCCTGTGTGTCATAAATGTGAGATATTTTTTCTACTTTCGGGTGGCATTGTTAAAATTCATCTCTAAAAGAACTCTATTTAATTGGTTAAAAGGCAAGTGCTTATAAGAAACACACATTCTGTTACCTGACTTCAGGCTTTATTACAAAGCCGTGATTACCAAGACAGCATGGTACTGGCACAAAAACAGAGAAATAGACCAATGGAACAGAGTGAAGAGTCCAGATATGGACCCACAAATCTATGAGCAAATCATCTTTGACAAAGCAGGAAAAAATATCCAGTGGAAAAAAAGACAGTCTCTTCAATAAATGGTGCTGGGGAAATTGGACAGCTACGTATAGAAGAATGAAACTAGACCATTCTCTTACACCACACACAAAGGCAAACTCGAAATGGATGAAAGACCTCAACATGAGGCAGGAATCCATCAAAATCCTGGAAGAGAACATAGGCAGTAACCTCTTTGACATCGGCCACAGCAACTTCTTTCAAGACGCGTCTCCAAAGGCAAAGGAGACAAAAGCGAAAATGAACTTCTGGG